>VWZO01017233.1:6535-27878 GCA_013396975.1 Bucco capensis
TTACCCTTCTTGAAAATGGGAACTACATTAGCATGCTTCCAGTCCCCTGGGACCTCTCCAGACTCCCAAGAGAGCTGAAAAATCATTGAGAGAGAGCCTGCTAGGACATCAGCCATCTCTTTAAGGACTTTTGGGTGGATTCCATCAGGCCCCATAGACTTATAAGGGTCTGATTGGAGGAGCAAATCACACACCAGTACAGGGTCAACTGTAACATTGACAGATTCTATGTTTCCAATTTCTCTCTCAAGACACTGTGTATTGCATATCCCATCTGCCTCATTAAAGACAGAAGCAAAGAAAGTATTGAATAACTCTGCTTTGTCAATGTCACTATTTGTAAGGCCACCATCTTTATTTAGTAATGGACCAATATNTCTTTATTTAGCAATGGATCAGTATCGTTCTTGATATTCCTCTTACTATTAACATATTTAAAAAGTTCTTATTGCTATCCCCCACAGTACTGGTCAGCTTTAACTCTAATCGGGCCTTAGCTGCATGAAGTTTTTCTCTACAGTGTCAAACAATTTCTCTGTAGACCTCTCATGTTACCAGATTCTGCTTCCATTGATTGTAAACACACCTTTTTGTCTAATTTCTAGAAGCTCCCTGCTTTTTGTAGTATCATAGAATGGTTTGGATTGGAACAGACCTTTAAAACTCATCTAGTCCAACTCCACTATATTCAGTAGGGGCATCTTCAACTAGAAGATGTTTCTCAGAGCCCTGTCCAACCTGACCTGGAACATTGCTGGGGCTGGGACATCTACTAACTCTGTGGGTAACATGTACCCGTGTTTCACCCCCCTTATTGTACGCAATTTCTTCCTTATATCTAGTCTAAATCTCCCCTCTTTTAGTCTAAAAATGGTTACTCTTATTCTGTTGCAACATGTTCTGCTAAAAATTCTGTCCCTTCTTTCTAATAGGCCCCCTAACTCTCTCAGCCTGTCCTCAGATGAGAGGAATTCCAGCTTTCTGATAATTTTTTTCTTTCACTAGGCTGGATGCCACAGTTACGCAGAATAAGGTTTGGAACCTGGGAGTTTATTACTGCCCCATGCCACGACAGGTGCTTCCTAGGTCACTCTGAACAAGTAATTAGTTATTCACACCAAAGCTATCCCCTTTCTCATTGTATACCTCATTTTATGCACTGACATTAATAAAAGCCTTACCTTCTGCAGTTCCTTTTAATAAAGTCAGAGCTGCCAAATCGCTCTTTTTCTGCCTCAGTTTCCTTCTTAAGTAGTTATGAGAACAACCACCTAGAAGACTATCTGCTGCCTTGACTCTTTCTCTGTTACTGTCAATGATGTCATTCATGTTGCAGATCTCCCTCACATGGGGTGGTCAGTCCTCCAATATCTAGATACTCACATCCCACAGTGTGTAAACTAAAACCATCTTTCTTCTCTGAAGATCTGCCCATGTCAACTCTTTGTGCCTCCTCATACTTTGACCAAGCTATTTTCTATTTCTCTTGTCTTTCTTTCTTTACCTAAATTGGGTATAGCAGAAGAATGGGTAATCTTTGCTCCTTTCCTCACTTTTGTCAGTCAATTGGAAGACATGATACTCTGAAAAAATAAATTGGTAGGTAGATATAGTAAATATGTTCATAGGAGTCAATATAACCCAGAGACCTTGTATGTGCTTCTCATCAGATTTTTCCATGTTATGACAGTCGATATATATTTGATGGAGATGTTGATATGTAATTAATTATTGTCCCAGTAAATTTCAAAGATTTAAGTGTTTATGCCACACCATGCCTTTGAATACATAGTTCATATAAATCTGTTTTTTGCTGGCAGTCCGCATTCAGCCTTTGAAAATAGCCTTGTGAAAAGGTTGCACCAGGCTCAGTCAGTTTGGAGTTTTTCACCATTTAAACCATCTCCACTGTGCTATTTACAGCATTCTGGTTTCCTAAGTATTAATCTGGCGGTTTCAGTTTGCCAGAGGTAACTAAAATGGTTTGATTTTATGATGACTCATGTCAGACTTGTTTCCTGCTGAAGGATGAATCATGTCATCAGCAGTCCAATTAAAATCATCCCTGTATCCCACAACTTTAAAAGTGCCATGTAAATGAAATGGGCATCTCGCAGCTGAAATCTGTGCTGCTAGTAACCTTGTTTTGATGCTGCTTTGCTGACTTATTTTCAAACTGATGTTAGTATTCAAGTTACAAGAACTAGCACCACGGATTTCAGCAGAGAAGATAATATTTAATTCATAATGCATAGCATGTGATTTTTTGGTTCCAGAATAATTTTTTCCCTTTTACATACTGGGGAATCTATTACAGTTTACTTGCAGCATAGCAGAAAAAATTTCATTGGATTGGGCAGAAGGAATATTAAGTATCTCCAGGCAAGCTGACTTTCTATAGAAGAAAACTTCTTCAGGTCTGTTGTACTTAGAGAGCCTAGATTTTTAATGAATGATTAGTCTGTGATACGCATAACCAGAGCTACTCCAGCAATAACAGATACTGTGCCAGAAACATTCTCTCTAACAGATATGCTGAATCAGAAATATAGCACGAAATGCTGTAGTGTCAATAGCAAAGATGACTGAAGTTGTTGCAGAATAGCAGGATGCAGATGACAAGCAGCTGAGAATACTGCAGTGAGGAGTGGGAAGCAGTGGAAGGTGGGTGGGTAGTGTATGGTTGAGGGATGGTCAGGAGCAGGTCCTGGTGATAATGCTGGGTGTTGAAAGCTGTGCTTATGGGTGGCAAGGTGGACTAGAGGGATTATGTCTGCTTGTGGCAGAAGTCCCTGGAGCTAATCAGTGATGCCCAAGCCTTACCTGGTATTTTTTTTCATAGATTCTTAAGAAAACGTTTAAAGGAGATGAGGACAGGATTCAGTCTACCAGATGACACACCTTAATTTACATGTCCTCATGACAGTGGAGTGTCTGAATTCCTTTTAGCGTCAATAAATATTTGGTCATTCACAGAGGGTGGATTGGGAGAATGATTCAACTAACCCGAAGGAAGATGCCTGCATTTGTCTGCCTGAGTCTTTCTTCCAACTGCATTGACTTTAGTGAATACATCTGGAGATGTACACACCTATTTGATGTGCAGACATCTGAATATGGGTTTCTTACCCTGTGAGATAAGCACCATGTCACCCTGGAAAGTGAGGAAATCCAGCAAATCTGTATAAGAGCCAGGAACAGACACCAGTCTTACTTATGGGTCAATCTTATTCCTGAGCAAGTCAAAGTCAGCAGAAGTCAGGAAAAAGGGCCAAAAGGGCTGATGGCATCCTAGGATGCATTAAGAGGAGCATGGCCAGCAGATCGAGAGAGTTTATTCTCCCTGTCTAGTCTGCGCTGGTGAGGCCCCACCTGGAATACTGTGTCCAGCTCAAGAAGGATAGGGAGCTGCTAGAGAAAATCCAACACAGGGCCACCAAGATCATTAAAGGAGTAGAGCATCTGCCCTATGAGCACAGNTTTGTGATCTTGATTCTGCTTTCACCATTGACCTAGTAGTAATTTAACCATTTTCCTTGCTGTTACAGAGAACATGATACTAAGAGAAAACTAGATTAGAGTGGACAGTGGAGGGTTTTATTTATTTCCCTTGTGATTGATTTTTGTCACTTGTTTAGTTGTGAAAATAAGGAGATTTTTATTCATATACTGCCTCCAATTGCTTAACTTCATCCATCTGCCTAGTTGCTCAGCAATTTGTGAATTCATGTTTTGCTTTATGACTGCAGCTGCTGAAGTAAATCCTATTTCAATAACTTTAGATAGCAGGTATAAACATACTGAGTGCTTTCTGATCATGTAATTAAACCCAAAATCTCAGTAAAAGAACATGTATCAAGATCAATATGCATTATAGGGTTAAAGGAAATTCCTCTGGATTCTCATAGCACTGAAGGGGCGTAATTCCTACCCTCTTCTCTCTAACTGTTGAGTTTTCTAATCCAGATATTGTTTCACTAACACTTTCTAGGAGCATTGGTGTGTTACTTACTAACTTCTGTTGTGTGGGTTTTTTGTTTGCTTGTTTTGGGTTTTTTTATTTATTTTTTTCAATTTTTTGCCATTTCCTATATCAGTTGTTCCTTATGAGATCACAGTCTACACCAGTGATGTCTTTGGAGCTGGCACAGATGCAGATGTCTTCATTGTTCTCTATGGAAGTGATGGGATCTCCACTCAGCAGAAATCCCTGTGCCTCAACAAGAGAGAGCAAAGGATGTTTTTTGAAAGGAACTCAGTGAATCAATTCATTGTGGAGGTAAGACCAAAGATACACTCATCTTACATTGCCATAAAGGGATTAAGACAAAATGGAATTTTGCCTCTTTCCATGTTTCTTTAACATGGACCTTTACAGGTCAAGCATCACTTTATTACTATATATTGATTAAAAGGCTCATTGAAAGATGAGTAGTTGGGCAAGACCAAAGAAGAGAAAATTTTCTGACAGCATACATTTGTGTGCATGCATGCATGAGTTTTAGAAATGAGTTTGGATCATTCAACTATTTTACGATGATGTTTATGCTTTCTAAAGTCAGCACAGTTTTGATGAAGTCAAACTCAGTTTGTTTGGAATGCAAAATGCTTGAGTAGTGCAGTCAGTTTTAGTGAATTGAAGAGTCTTCTAAAATTACTGGTGTCTTTGCTACAGTATGGGGCCGTTCTATCAGGTAGGAAGAGAAGATGGGAGCAATTTCCAGTGGTGCAAATCGAGATGTTAAGTTTTATCATGTTACCAAGATAAAAAGACTCAAAGTCTCTATGGACAGAAAGACAGCTCAGTGTTGTTCTCCTATGCACAAAGGAGGTTTGCAGCCAGCCTTGTTTTCTTAAAGACCAACAATACAAAAGCTCCTACTGAAGTGAGCACATGGTATTATTTAGAAGCAAATATAATTTTTTCTTCTCAAGACTGTGGAATGGAGGTGACTTAGAAGTAATGAACTAGTAACAAATTACATAGGTAATAAGGTAAGGCATTGGTATTCTGGGGTGGTACAGGACAAAGATAATGTAGAGCTCCAGGCTCTTAATGTGGGACATGACCTCAAACTATTCTTTCAGTATTCTAGAAGTGCACATAAGTGTTTAAAAAGAAAGGGACATAAAAAGAACAAATGCAGTAGCATTGCAGTTTTTAAAAATGGCCTTCATTCCCACTCATACAGAGCTGCAGAATTCCATTTTTGGAACAGAATTTCAGAAAAACCCTTTAGCAAAAATGCAGATTACAGCATAATTGGCATCAACACTAATGTTTGCTCCCCTGAGACTTCATACAGATTGGATAAAAAAAGGAAATAGGCTAAAGAAGTAGTGTCTCAAAACTCACCTGTTGTTCATGCTGTAATAGTCCTCTTTTATTTTTTCGTTCTTTAGCTAGAGGATGTTGGTGATATTATTGAAAAGATTCGCATAGGACACAAGGGTGGAGGACTGAACTCTGGATGGCATTTGGACCGTGTGACAATTCGGAGACTGTTACCAAATGGAAAGGTAGTCTGTGAATCCCAGGACTCTTCAATACATTCCCATTAACAGCTGCTTCCATTCCCAAAGTGCATCTTTTATACACAAAGCATGATTAATAGTGAAAAATCACTCCCTAAAGGACAATGCACAATGAGCTTGCTAGAGCTTGGAAATCTGGGGACAACAAACATGTGTTGCTATGTTCTGTTTCTCAAATGTTGATTATAATTTGCTCCTGGCAGCGGATGAGAGCAAAGCAGTGATATTATACCTCAACTTTTTGGAGGTCTTTGCTACACTTTATCTTTTGTCTGAAGTACTGATGTTTCTGATGGATTTGGAGGCGGCATTATCATGTCTTGCTTGGTGGACTGAAAGAGGAGATTCCTGAGTTTGTACCAATTGCTTTACAATTGCTGTACTGGGGCCTGTACTGTTTAATATTTTTATAAATGGTATCGACAGCAGCATTGAGTGCACCATCAGCAAGTTTGCAGATGACACCAAGCTATGGGGTGCTGTTGATAAGTTGGNGCCTGCAGTGAAAGTACAAGGGGCAATGGTTTTAAACTGGAGAGGAGGAGATTTAAATTGGACATTAGGAAGAAGTTCCTCACCACAAGGGTGGTGGAACACTGGAACAAGTTGCCCAGGGAGGTGGTTGAGGCCCCATCCCTGGAGGCATTCAAGGCGAGGCTTGACAGGGCTCTGGGCAACCTGCTCTAGTTGGGGATGTCCCTGCCCAGTGCAGGGGGGTTGGACTAGATGACCTCCAGAGGTCCCTTCCAACCCTAACCATTCTATGATTCTATGATAGCTAAGAAGTTACAGAGCCAAGCAGATGTTCCTGTGCTGCACTGCACTACTGTCGCTGGACATCTCAGAGTGCCCAAGGCTAACTTAGATAATGGTGGGTTTTGGTATCATAAGAGGCCAAAGGTTCAAATTTTCATTTGTAGTTTTGTTTTGAACAATCACAGGGAAGGAAATGGGAATCAGGTATATGATCTTACAATAAAAAGTATTGTTGCTAAACCAGGAAGAGAAATATTTTAATCAGTCCCTTAATTCAGGAAAAATAAAAATAAGGAGCCAGTACAATTAAGACAAGCAAAAGGTCTATCAGTGCAAGTGCCTGAATCACCTACACAAAATTTTCAAGTTAGGTCCCAGGACATTTGTTTGCTCATGACAGCAGAATTAAGGCAGTACAGCTAAATTGGTCATCTTGATGTTGTCCACATAAGAAACTTTTTCTTGGCCCTGTTTTCAGATGCTGGCTGTAGGAACAGGAATGAATCTGGCTGAAGGGAAGTTCAGAAGAAAATCAGCATTGTAAGACCAGTTCAGAACTGGAGTAGTAGCTGTTTTTGGGAACATCTGGGCTCTCTCTTATCCTTGCTCCTCTTATTCTGAATGGATGTCAGTGCTCGTCTCCACCTCTATGCTCAGGTCTGCCCCCTCCTGAAGTGATTTCTTGTATCAAGTGTTGTAAACAAAGCTTGCTCAGGCATGGAATCATAGAATGTCTTGGGCTGGAAAGGATCTTAAAGATCATCTTGTTCCAAACCCCCTGCAATGGGCGGAGACATCATTCATTAGACCAGGTTGTTCAAAGCCCCATCTAACTCAGCCGTGAACACTTCCAGGAAGGTGGCATCCACGACCTCTCTGGGCAAAAAGTGCGTCATCACCCTCACAGTGAAGACTGTCTTCCTTGACTATAATGTAAATCTACACTTTTTCAGGTGAAAGCCACTACCCCTTGTTCTATCATTGCATACCATTAAAAAAAAGTCCTTCAGTTTTCTTGTAGCTTCCCTTTAAGTACCGGAAGGCTGGTATAAAGTCTCTCTGGAGCCTTCCTTTTCCAGGCATAACAACCCCAACCATCTCAGTCTGCCCTCATTGCAGAGGTGTTCCAGCCTCTGATCACTTTTGTAACATCCTCTGGACCCACTGCAATAGGTCTATTTTTTTCTTGTGCTGAAGACTCCAGAGCTGGACACAGTACTCCAAGTGAAATCTCACTGGAGTGGAATAGAGGGGCAACAGCACCTTCTTCAACCCGCTCACCATGCTGCTTTTGATGCAGCCCAGGGTACAGTTGGCCTTCTGGGCTGCAAGTGCACATTGCCAGCTCACATTGAACTTCTCATCGGCCAACATCCCTAAGTCTTTCTTCTAAAAGCTGCTCTCAATGCACTCATCACCCAAACTATATTTGTGCTGGGATTGCACCAACTCAGGTGTAGGACATTGCATTTGTTTCATGAGATTTGCACAGTCCCATCTCTCATGGTGAACCTCCTTCTTATCTTTCTTCTTCCTTCAAAATTTCCAAGGTAATTTTTACACTCTTTGCCTCACAATTAACTCTAAGGCTTGCCTTGAACCCTCCTTTATCATGTTCAAGCCTGTATCCTTCTCTACAAGCTTCATCACAAGCCAATATCCTTCAATTGTTTCTCATAACCGCATTTTTTGCCAGTCTGTTATTATCAGACCCTCTGTCTGTGCATTGACTAACCCTCGCTTTGTACAGCTTCATTAGGTTAATCAATAAGATGACATTGGTTTTGGAGATTTCGTTATTGGTCATAGGCTAGGGAAGATAAAGCAGGTCATGTACAAAGATAAGAAAACCAAGATAAAAGAAATTCCTGTCTGCCTCTTTCTATACCTACCATTAACTGAGCACTTCAGAAGCTCTCAAGAGCTCCATGTTGGCTGCTCTTCCAGTAGCTGAGAAAAGGTCACAGGGTTGTGTGGCACTGCAGCCATTACAGAAGCCCTGAAGGACAGATAGACAGCGAGAAACCTGGGAAGGTGGAGGAAGGGAGGAAAACCATGAACAAGTTAAAAATGGAGAGATATACTATTCTGCTGATCTTTTGATTATGGCATGGGTAAAAAACAAGAAAGCAGAGCACTGTGTGATGCTGCTGATCAGCTGCAGGATATTATGATCTGCCACAGCAATATGCTGCCAACACTTCTAAAAGCTGTGCTACCTGATTAGACTGCTAAGATGTGTCTAGATTTATCTGTAATGCTGCAAAAGAAAAATGAGGTCAGTAACTTTTCTGATTAAATTGAAAGCACTTGAGTAGGGAACTAGGATTGTTGCATGCCAATAAAGCTGTGTCTTGGCATGCCAATTATATCTGATAATTATATTTCATTTGTTACAACCTGGAGAAGGCAGAGCACTGACTTTTAACATACTGTCTTTCTCTGCTTCTAGCTTAGGGCCAGACTTTGACTCTAATGAAACAAGTTCAGTTCAGAGCTGCAAGAGGATTTTACTGTGGGTAGCATGAAACAGTGCACTTTATGTCAGTTAAATATTAATGCAATCACTAAAAGGAAACTGCAATAAAAACTGTGGCAATGACATGGTGATTAACAATAATGACACAATTAACTCATGCAGTAACTGCACATTATGTCCTACTGTGTGGGCACTCAAGTCTCTAGATATCCTATTACCAAATATATAGTGTTTGTATCAATGACACATACAGACAATACTATGAATGCTTGGGAGTAGTTAAAAGCTTCAGAGACAGACATGATGGAATTGGGATCTGTACAGAGATGAGTTTCAGCACTGAAGCATCATTCTGGAAAGGCCTCTCTTCCTACATTGCAGGTGGGGACAAAAAAGGTGTTCATCGGCTCAGCATACAGTGAAATAGTGCTGGTTTTGTTGGTCAGACAGATAGCCAGTGCAGAAATGAGAAGGCAGAAGTAGTGGTGTTCCTGGGTGTTGTATCTTGCTTATAAAGCACAAATAACACTTCAAAGTAAAATATTTGAAATCATCTTGTGAAGGTTTAGGGCTGGGCTGAGCACTAATCCAGAGAAAGATATTCTCTATTACCTCCTTTCCTCCACTCCAGGAAGGAAAAAGGGAATTAACAGAGAGAAACTTGTGAAACTTTAATGAAAATTATACCAAAACCATGAAATAGATACAAATATACACAAAAATAACCACACCCAAACCCCCCCTTGCTGGCAACTAAATATCACTGCTGATACTGTAGCAGAAGGACTCAGCATGGGAATCAGATTCAGGGGCTGAATCCTGCAACTGGATTCAGGAGCTCTTAGACTGAGAAAGAACAGACAGAGTCCTGCAACAGCAGAGCTGGGCTTCTAATCATTATAAAGAGAGTTACCAGTCCACCACCCTAGATAGCTCAAGTGCTCAACCTTGAGGGAGGATAGAGGCCCAAAACTCTCCTTTTTTGTATTTGCTGTTAATTAGGTTTAAAATAACTTAATCATGCACCTGCCTTGCTTGGGTCTTAGGCCTTATGCAAGAGATCCCTAGACCCAAGCTTGATATGAAAGTTTCAGGGACTGACCCTCAGTTTAATACTGAATATGACAAATATGGAATGGAATACTTTGCTCAGGTTCAAACCAAGACACATCTAAAGTGCTGCTGGATTTTATTTCACAGTTTTGTACAAGTCATGCTCCAAACCACCTTATGGAGATAAACATTGCAAGTCTGGGGTTAAGCAGAAGCACTGCAAGGAGCAGCAGAGAGCAGGAGAAATGATGTTTTATAGACAGCAGAAGATTTGGGCCATGTCAGTTAAAAGAATGATTCTGCCGCTGACTCAAGACACTTGATTAAATAAGCCCCGTGGAAGCGTTAGCTCCTGCAGATCAACTTGTCTGGATCCATATGTGGTGGTATGATGGTCTGTTTATTCCAGGTTCACAGTGACTGGAGGGTGCCTTCAGTCTTAGGTACATAGAATCATAGAATGGTTTGGATTGAAAGGGACCTCTGGAGGTCATCCAACACCCCTGCACTGGGCAGGGACATCCCCAACAGGTTGCCCAGAGCCCTGTCATGCCTCACATTGAATGCCTCCAGGGATGGGGCCCCAACCACCTCCCTGGGCAACGTGTTCCCGTGTTCCACCACCCTCGTGGCGAGGAACTTCTAATATCCAGTCTAAATCTACTCTTCTCCAATTTAAAACCATTGCCCCTTGTCCTTTCACTCCAGGCCTTTTTAAATAGGCCCTCTCCAGCCTTCTGGTAAGTTTCTTTTAGGTGCTGGAAGGTCCCCCCTGAAGTCTTCTCCAGGCTGAACAATGTCAGCTCCCTCACCCTGTCTTCATAGGAGAGGTGTTCCAGCCCAGAGGTGTTCTCGTGGCCTCCTCTGGACCCCCACCATCAGGTCCATGTCCTTTCTGTGTTGAGGGCTCCAGAACTGGACACTGTTCCAGACGAGGTCTCACCAAAGGAGAGTAAAGTGGAAGAATCGCCTCTCTCAATCTGCTGGTCACGCTTCTTTTGATGCAGCCCACGATGTGATTGGCCTTCTGGGCTGCCAGTGTGCACTGTTTGCTCATGTCCAGCTTCTCATCCACCAGCACCCCCAAGTCCTTTTCTGCAAGGCTGCTCTCTATCTTCTCATCCCCCAACCTGTATTGATAATAGAGATTGTTCTGACCCAGGTGTAGGACCCTGCACTTGGTCTTGTTGAAGCTCATGAGGTTCACCTGGGCCCACCTCTCCAGCTTGTCCAGGTCCTTCTGGATGACATCTTGCCCCTCCAGCTTATCAACAGCACCCCATAGCTTGGTGTCATCTGCAAACTTGCTGATGGTGCATGACCTGTTCCTTTTCAGCAACCATGCCAGGGAGGGCAGGATCTGACATCTCAGGGCAGTGCAACACAGTGGTACACAGTGATAACAATATTCAACATTGCTACAGTGAGAGCTATTCTCTTCTTTTACTGTGTATTAATATTTCAGTATTTAAATGGTAAAAATACTGAAGATAAAACCCTAAATTGGTTTGATAAATAAATATATCATTCTAATTAATGTGGACAGTATTCATATGTGTGTTATACATGAAAGTGAAGGCACATAGAGTACTGGAAGAAGTGAAAACTCCCTGTGCTACTTAGGAGAGAAATTAGTTGTCAGTAAGGAAAGGGCCGTATTTTTTTCCTTTATTTAGTTACTGTGAGATTAAAAATAACTTTTCTGTTTAAATTTGTGAGCTTTGCAACTTGCATGATGCCCCATTTTTTATGGGGATGTAGCCTGGGGTGCCCATCATACAGAAAGCCATCTTGGAGGACTTAGAGAAGTCTGTTCTTAATGAGTAGTGGGAGATTGGTTTTGTTTAAGAAGTGGAAAATACATGTTTTGGTTTTGTGTGTTTGATGATAGAAATCGTACTTGTTCCCACCAAAACGAAGTCAAAACAAACGTTCAAAAATTAAATTGCTGCCTTTCTCCTCTTAATGCATGTATGGGAATTGCCTGGAAACCAATTTGAGTCACAGAATTACAGGACAAAATCTTGAAGAATTGACTCAGAAAAAACCCCTACTGACATCAAAGAGAATGCTACCTGAGTAAGGATTGAAGAGGGATTGTAGAGTCTCAGTAAAATACAGCTTCAGCAGGAATGGTGCAGTCCTGATTAGGAATTTGTAAGATCAAAAACTGCAAGGGCAAAGATTCACTAGATCACGCAGCCAGTCTCACAAAGCCTTTGGGAGTAATGATCTCTGCTCCATATTCAGTGCTTCTTGTCCAAGTCCTCAGGTGTCATGTTTCTGGAGGAAATGTATTTCTATATACGATTTCAGGTCTGCATTTATATACCCACGCATAAATATATGACTTGAAATTCCCTGCCTGCACACCAGGGTATTTTCAATGGGGAAATGCTAACATGTTCACATTGTTTTGAAGAGATTATTTCTATCATGTTTACTTCAGGGCTCGGAAACTGTCACCTTTCCATGTGAAAGATGGCTTGCAAAGTCTGAAGATGACGGTGAGATTATCAGAGAACTGGTACCATCTGATATTTTTACTGAAAAACTCATGAAGGATGGGACACTCAAGCAGATTGAAGAAGAAGTTGAAGACCCATTAGAAGGTAACACAATCCTAAGAGTAGGTAGGGACCTGTTTGTCTGGGTTTTTGGAAAAAAACTTGTGGATGTGTAGTTAAGGCCAGTACAGTGCTGATACAACTGTTGACATTTCCTTCCTTTCCTGTTCTCTATAGCTTCTATTACAGCTGAAGCACTTCTGTGCAATCGTTGTCGTGGCTAGGTTTCGTGAATGAAGATCCAGGGAGGGCTCCANCCTGTGCAATAATAGCAGTATTTTCCTACAGGGTATTTATAAACCTGTCACAGGCACCCTTTCACACAGGCTTGGTTTGTACATCTTCTCTGATGCCTAACAGAATTCTTCCATCTTGTCTTTCAGACTCTACAAATATCTCTGATATTTGCCCAACTTCATCCGTCCTGTGTGGTCTGCCCCTTCCTTTCCTATATTACCAGTCTGATTCATGATCCTCTTTGCCCCCAAAGTTGTTCTTTTCCTATGGCATCAGGTACTTATGACACTGTCTAAAAATCTGGCTCTAAGGAGCCATCCTTAGCTCATTAAAGTGCCTCTGGGGAAGAGGATAAAGTGTTTACAAGTTCATGCTAGTTGAAGCAACTGAACAAGAACTCAAGTTTCATCCTAAACTTGTTGCTTCTCTGTATGGCCAGCAGTTCGTAACTTATTTTTCCTCTAGAATCTCCTTTCCCACCCTGTGCTCCTTCTGCTCTAGGGAGAAGTCCTGAAACATCTTAAACCCTGAGCAGAGCAAACTGAATTCAGATGCTATCTTCATTCTTGTTTCTTGCATCTGGCAACAAGATGATTCAACCCAGAAAATCATTCCTCTCCCTGTTACTTTTCTCTTACAATCTGATTTGCTTTTACAGTACACCATTCCCAGGGTGGAATTTACATGGATTGTGTTTTCCATTACCAAGGGATGAGGTGCTTTGCTGGAAATTTTGCACTGTACGTTTAAAAGAGACAAGTGTACCTTTTCTCTTTTTAGGAACTATGTAATAGCTCATGGGATATTCTTCTTCTGCAGTGGCAAAGATGGTTTTAATATCAGTTAGTAAGTGTCTTGACCGCTAGATATCTGCATGGCATTTTCTTTAACTTACTAACTTCTGTTGCTTTACCTTGTAGTAGTTATCCTGGATTAACTAAACTAGGCGACTCATTTTTATTTCCTAAAGGCAAAGCCTTAAAACAAGTTTTACAATCTATGGAATAGGTTTTATTTGGAAAACTGAAGTTTTCTTTTGGCTGGGAACTAGGGCTAAGTTTGGGAATTTATGCTTTAGATATAAAATATCTGGGATGAGAATTACATCTTCTGCATCTCTGAGTTCGCATACATCTTGGACACTGACACAGTGTAAGTGACAGCAATGGAAAAATCAACTTGTGATAGTCTGAGGATCATCTTTTATGTACTTTTATGTACTAGTTTTTTGTAAAAGATCATATTTTATCTTCAGTCTTGAAGGTCTCCTGAACTGCCAGGCAAAAAACAAAGAGGGGTGAATTGACTATAGACATTGATTCCTTCACTACCAGTCTAACAGTTGTCTCACAAATATGAAGCTGTAATTCTCCAGGACATAGTCTGAATAGGCAAACCAGAAAACCTGGCACTGCACCTAGCATGATGAATAGCCCTTATCCATTTCTTAGGGAAACTGATGGAAAGCTTTCACGGACTATGAAAGAGAACAGGCCTTATTTTACTGGGAGAGCTAGGTACAGAAGAAAAACACAATATAGGTGTTTTATTTGGTGATGTTAATGTACAAAGAAGACTCCTAACTAAGACTTTGTGCCTCTTCCTCACATGCTTTGCCCTGGGATTTGCAAGGAGACATTCTCTAGGGCTTGTATGTTACCAGGGTAATCAGAGTCTTGTAGAGTTCCTATTTGTTTTCCTGGAGAAGATGCTTTCTATAACTGCTTGGTTTTGTTGTGTAATTGGGAAAAGCACAGCAAGATAAAAATAGGAGTATTTAACAGTTTTAGTGAAGCACATTACCAAAGATTCAATGAGGTTTTATTGAATTGTCATTGAGAAAACTAAAGAGAAAGTGTACTTAAACAATACAGATCCAACAATTAATGCTATCTCAGCAAAAGGACCCAGGAACATGTTCTCTTTCTGAGATTAATTTGGGAATTTATAGAAATACATGCTATTAACTCTGGTAGTAATTGCACATCTGAATTCCTGGAGTTTGTTTATGGAAAGTGGACTATTAAGAATTCACAACACTGAATCACATTTTCTCAGATAAATGTCCCTTGAGCTTTGGTATGAAAAGATGTTGAGTTCTCTCACCTCTATCAGCATCCAGTAATAACCATGACGATTCTTTGTATTTTTAACTGTGAACTAGGTGAACAAAGCAATACAAAGGCATAGATTAAATGGAGAAAAAGGAAGTCAGAATATTTTAGCCCAGTGATCCTCAGTCTTTGAATGATTACCAGAAGCCTGGAAGGTTAAATCATATTGGATTTTAAACATCCAAGAACTGAGTGATGGGCAGAAAGTTTGAAGAATATTTTCTTAGATAAATTCAGTATCTAAGACAGACCTTAATAACTCACCTGGCATCTCCTTTTCTTTCTGCAGTTCATACATACAGGATCAGTGTGTTCACTGGGGATATTTATGGTGCTGGGACAGATGCGAATGTTTTCCTAAACATCTACGGAGATCTGGGGGACACAGGGGAAAGAAAACTCAGCAAATCTGAAACAAACTTCAACAAGTTTGAAAGAGGACAGGTACAAATGCACTGAGTTAATAACACTTCCCATTTTGCAGTCTTTAACGAACCAGTTCCATGACTGTCTTTATGGGCTGAGTTTTCCTATGAGGGACTAGTTGATTGATTGATGTTCATTACCTCTTAAAAATTCTTTGTATGTATTGTCAGTTGGGTATTACAACTGACAGGCACTGCAGCAAATGGATAGATGTTTCAGTGAAGTCACTGATAGACAAGTTAGGAGCTTGATCCATACAAATAGGAAAGAATTGTTAGCTGTGGATTCGAGATCATGCATAATGCGAGGTCTCTCATTCCCATAGCCTCTATGTAACTGATTTGCATGTACATAGTATATATTGTAATTCACAACAGAGCATGGTAAAGTGATGGGACCTAAACTGTGGCTGAAAAAACTCCAGAAGAAGTAATGTGTGGTCAGTCTATGAATCATATTCACAGCCTTATATAGAGATAGTCAGATCTAATGATTATCTTATCTGGATTGTCCATACAAACCTAACTGCATTAGAAAGGGAAGCATACTTCTTAAAAGGCGGCATGCAAAATTCCAGGAATTCAATATTCTAATTGGTTGTAAAAGTGGTATTTTTTGCAGTCCTCCGCACAGCAGAAGCAGGCTTCAAAATGATTCCCTGCAGAATAGTTTTAGCATACAGATATGGCTCTGTAGACAGCTGTGAAGCTTTAAGCCAAACACTGTCATGTGAGATGGAATTTAAACACAGATTATGCTCTGTAGTCTCTATGTTTGCTATTGTCCAGTAAATGATCTGTTGAAAGCTCATTAACAGAAGCCGCTGCTATTAAACATCTTGCAGGAGGATACATTTACTCTACAGGCTGTGGACCTTGGCATTCTATACAAGATCAAGATCCGCCATGACAACACCATGTTCAGTCCTGACTGGTTCCTGGAGAAAGTAGAGATCATGGATGAGACCACAGAGGAATCATTCATTTTCATGTGTGAGCGCTGGCTCTCTAAAAAGAAAGAGGACAAAAAGATAGAGCGCACACTTCATGAACAGGTATGGTTATGACTCAGAGCTGTGATCCCAACCCACTGCTACTAATAAAACTAAAATGACTGAACATCTGGTTGAAATCCAAGGAAGCTCATTAGGAACTTAGATTTTTCTGGCTTGTCCAAAATGAACTTCTGATTTTGAGACAAGTATGGAAAGTATGGCCACTCTTAGCCCACTGTCCTGGGATCGACCTAAGTAGTGTTAATTTTTCACAAGAGGCTGGGAAGAGCCAAACTCAGGACAGAAAACCAAACCAGCCAATGGGTATTTAATGCCATACTGACATCATGCCCACTATATAGGGATGGGGCTGGGGTGGGCTGCAGCAGCCATTCCTGATCAAACAGCTTGGTGTGGTGAGCGGCTCTCGTATTTCTTGTTTGTATACTACTTCACTAGTTGTCTTGTTAAACATCTTGTTTCTCTGTTTCTTGGTATTGTTCTATTAAACTTCCCTTATTTCAACCCACGCTTTTTTGGCATTTTACTCCCAACTCTCCTTCTCTTCACACTGGGAAGAGGGCAGTGTACAGGCAGCTGTGCGGGGCTTGGCTGCCAGCTAGGCCTAAACCATGACATCCAGTTTCACTAGCTCTGAGATGTGCAATTTCAACAGAATAATCAGGAAGTCTAAGCGGAACTCTTCAACTGAGAGTCAAAGTGCCTTGCTGATGTACAGTAGTGTTCCCTGCTGGTCTGTTTGTGGTACCCACAAAGTAGCTTAATCGTGGATCTACTATTCAAAGTCCTCAGACCAAAATATTGGGTCCTTTGACTTCACCCTTACTGGACTGGATAGGTTTATCTTTTCTGTATCTTGTTCCACCGCTGCCAAACAAAGAAAGTCTGGTCTATATGGTACCACTCAAAATACCAAATGTTTTTAAGTTAAATGGTCTTTCTATTTGCACATTCTCCGTTGCTTTATCAGTCTAATATAGCTAATTGGAATTCAAGGTACATGCAGTGATTAAAAACAGTAAACAAGATTAATAGACCTTTCTTGCTTCCTTACAGTGAGACATAATAAAGCAACTGATTTTAAGTCTATTGTATTTAAGGAATCCACTCTGCAACATACAGTGTCATTTTTATTGATAATTACCACTAAAATAATCATCAGTGAAATTGGGCCAGACTTACCATGAATATAGCAGAATGGGTGTAAGAAGAGTTACACCAGAGTATTGCCATATGCTCCCTCACGAAACTGCAGAAGACTATGAATGTTTGAGGTCACACTTACCTACCGCTCATATTAATTCATAAGGAGGAAAAGCTAATCACTTTTTTTTTTTTAATTTTGTGACTGTGTGGTAAGAGCCTTACATTTATTGTAAAATGATGCTGAATACATCTGCAGTTAACTTTTCAAATACAAGAAATGTTTCATATCATTTGGCTTTGCAGTACCCTCCCTCTTATGTTCTTTGACTCACACCACGTACAGTGCTCTGACAGCACAGTGTGTGCCTTGACAAGCAAATCTGACACCATTCAATCCATCTGAATTTTCTCTAGCTGTTGCTCACCCAGGGAACAGAGAAAATGTCATAACACACCATTAAAGACTGTTAGGTCCATTGTATTCTATTTTATTCTAACACACATCCAAAATGGCCTGTCAAGGTTACCAGTGAAGTAAATGTATCAACTGCAGTAAATTACAAGTCACTTTTATTTGAGCTACACTGGAGGAACAAAAAACTACCTTGGAAACAACAGGGATTTATTCTTGTATTGTTCATGGGGGCACATGGAAGCAGCTGAGGACTCATCCTCATTATCCTCCTGTCTTCCAACTAGAGCTATGACGGTGAGCGAAGCAGCCTGGATGGCTCATCTCTCAGCCTGTCAAGTCAGGATAGCAATGCACACCTGAAGGAGATGAAAAAATCCAGCTTGGTCAAGGCAGTAGAAGAAGGATCATGTGAGTGAACACTGTGTTTGATTTTATGTATGCATGTGTTCTCGGCTTTCAGTGATGAGAGGCTGTGTTTATCCTGGAAAAGGGCAAGAGGAGGCAGAAAAGCACACTGCTTCTCTTCAACTTGTGCTTTGGCCACTGGAGGAAAAGCGGGATCAATGTTCATGATTCTGTGTTTGTTGACTTTCCTATAGTTCCCTGACTCTAAGAGCAGAATAAGGCATGAAGTTCACAGCAACTTCACTGTTTGTAACCCTCTTCTTTCTGTCCTATGGAAATCTGTGATGCTGTAGCTTGTCAGAATTAACTTCTTCATTGCCAAAAAAATGCAAGATCTTCAAACAATGTGGTGCCTTGGACAGTGTGGCAATATCCTTATATAGGTAGTTATTCAAGGGCATGTCCCAGTGAGGTGAAATGCATAGAGGACCTCTGTGGGTAACTACAATAACAAATCACGTCCCTTAGAAACCTTAAGTTAGGCAAGTCCATCCACACCATCAAATGTGGAAAATGAGCTAGTCAGTAACATCGATAGGGCCTCTTAAGAAGGAAGCCCACTGACCTGAATCATAGAATCACAGAAGGGTTTGGGCTGGGAGGAACCTTTAAAGGTCATTTAGTCCAACCTCTCTGCAGTAAGAAGGGACATCTTTAACTACATCATTTTGCTCAGGGCCTTGTCCAACGTGACCTGGAGTGTTGCCAGGAATGGAGCATCTATCACCTCTGAGCAAACTGTTCCAGTGTTTCACCACCCTCATGGTAAAACATTTCTTCCTTCTATCTAGTCTAAATCTCCTCTCTTTTGGTTTAATACTATTACCCCTTGTCCCTTCTCTGAAGAATCATACTCCCTCTTTCTCCTCCTCCACCACCAACTGAATTTCAGACAGCATTTCAGAAGTGTGAAGAAGGGATGCTACCCTCTGGACAGTGGAGTCTTATAGAGTTGAAGGAAGAATTTATGCAAGTGATAATTGTATAATTTTATCTGAATTGTCCTTCAAAGGATTCAAAGCTCTTTACAGAAGAAGAAGCAGTAGGCAAGTCAGACATTATCACGGAAAGACCCTCCCTTGGACTAGAGGCTCTTTCCCATGATTCCTTAAAGTAGCTCTTGTTGCTGATATCAGCTGGGTTTTAGCTCCTATATATCTTTGATCTACAAAGGTATTTCATGTAGCATATTAGATCTGTATTACCAAAGGCAGTTTTGTATTTCTTGAGAGTTTATTTGCCACATTTAAGCCATCTCCCCTTTTCATGGTCGTAGTAGTAGTGCCTCATCACTGAGGATCTTGCCCTTACACCGGGGCAGAGGACAAGGGCATGCAAGCAGCACTGTTGCTGAAAGACAGGGAGTCTGTGAACTCTGGACTGAGTTTTCTCCCCAGGTAGCTGATAGAAACAGTGGTGGGTCTAGTACAGAGTTTTGTCTTTAGGCTCTGGTTCCTGAGATAAGGAAAAGCTGAATACAAAAGAAAAATCTGTTTCTGGATTGTAAATTATAAAAAGTCAGATACGCAGGACTGTGTCTGCAAAGGACAACTTTCATGCAGGGAGGCTAGTCTTGCTCAGCTGCCTTCAGTAAGAAGTCAGAAATTTGTGCAGATTTTCTGTCTTGGCTGTGCATGAAGTCTGGAAGATCAACGTCCATCAGCAGAAGTTAACCTTCACGGAAAGATTCCCCAGTCCATTAATACTTACTTGTAACTTCATTACCAAACAAGCTTTTTTACTCCATGTTTATGTACCTTTTGATTAACCACTTCTGTGTGCTAGGACAATGGCTTGTCATCTAAACTGCACCTATTGTTTGTGGTCATCCTGCATGGGGTCTTTTAGCTTTAGATGAAGATTCTGGGTGGGTGTTGTAACAACTAACTGGGCAGCAGCTGAGTCACAGTTATGGTCTGCGTATTTGTTCTTAGTCCACAGAAAGTGCAAAATAATTAAAGGTATCATAAAATTCCATAGTAAGCCAAGTGTAAAATGATGCAATTTGGCTTAGGAATTTGAGATAAGTTTTACTGGCATGGTCCAAGGGAACTCACACAAATGGTTACCGCAGCTCAACTGATGCCCGGTAGCTTGTTGTGATGTGATACCTGGGTGGCATGTCTCATGCCTTAAATTGTAAAACAGATGTAATGCACATTGCTTAATCTGGTCTGCAACTCATGTGTTTTGGACAAACCCTTCTTTTAGCACATTGTGCTAAAACAAAAACCAAGTGATCCCCATGTTCCTTCTGATATTACTTCTCTGTTGAGACAATGGATAACATCTGCCATGTTGGCATTCCATGTAGTTTCACAAATAATGGGTAAAACATCATCATCTCCCATGAGAACCCCTATCCAGCAAAGCAAGAATAGTTCACATCATCCCCATTGTGCCAGGGTGATCAGTCTTCTCTGAATCCTGGAGCTTGTAATCACCATTATTCTATTGCGGTGACATGGCCTCATTAAGGAAACTGCATCTTGAAGGAATGTCAGATAAGGTGGACTATGTAAGCCAGACAGTCACCTCCTGAGCTGAATGAAAAGCGAACTGTTAATTAGTTGATTAGGGGAAGTGATATTGGGAGTTGCCTGGGAAAGAGAGTAACAATGTGAGCAGCCCAGTTCTGACTGTCTCATCCTCAAGATGGTTAAAATACCCTTAAGTATTCAAAATGCACTTTATCTAAAAGAGGAGTCTGGAGCTATTCTAAACCTGACCCCTCAACATATATAGAATCATAGAATCATAGAACAGTTACAGCTGGAAGAGACCTTGAAGATCATCGAGTCCAGCCTTTTTCCTAGCCCTTTCACCTCACTAAATGATGCTCCCCAACACAACATCCAGCCGTCTCTTAAACACCTCCAGGGACGGTGACTCAGCCACCTCCCTGGGCAGCCTGTTGCAATGGCTGACAACCCTTGCAGTAAAGAAATTCCTCCTAATATCCAACCTGAACCTCCCCTGGCGCAGTTTCAATCCATTTCCCCTTGTCCTATCACTCTCTACCAGGGAGAAAAGACCAATTCCTGCCTCCCTACAACCTCCCCTCAGGTAGTTATAGAGAGCAATGAGGTCTCCCCTCAGTCTCCTCTTTTCCAGACTAAACAGGCCCAGATCCCTCAGTCTTTCCTCAGAAGGCTTATGCTCTAAGCCCTTTACCAGCTTGGTAGCCCGCCTCTG
>VWZO01017233.1:28406-63462 GCA_013396975.1 Bucco capensis
GAGATTTTGGTCCCATTCTCTTGGCTTGGGGGGCTGGCTTCCCTCAGTACAGGTGTTACTTTTATTAAAGACTGAGGCAAAGAAGGCATTCAGCACCTCAGCCTTATCCTTGTCTTTTGTTACTAGTTTTCCTTCTGGGTCTAGCAGGGGATGTAGGCTCTCTTTGTTCTTTCTTTTGTTGTTGATGTATTTATAAAACCTTTTCCTGCAATCTTTTACTTTTGAAGCCAGATTAATTTCTAGTTGGGCCTTGGACCTTCTAATCACCTCCCTACATAACCTTACAATTTCCTTATACTCACTATGAGTGGTGTGCCCCCTTTTCCAGAGGCCGTAAACTCTCTTTTTTTCCCTTATCTTCAGCAATATTTCCCTATTCAGCCAGGCTGGTCTTCTGCACTGCCGGCTTGTCTTAAGGCACATAGGGATGGCCTGTTCCTGTGCCCTTAAGATTTCCTTCCTAAGTAATGTCCAGCCTTCCTTATATGTATAAGATCTGTCTTGCTTACAGCTAAACCTTTTCTCCTGCTAATACCAGCAGCTCCAATGGTTATTTTATGAAGAATGCAATGCATATAATTATGCTGATGTACACACTGAAATGTAAATGACACCATAAAATGGAAAATAAGTCTTGCCTAATCATCAGTTCATTTTGTGTTGGTACACCAAATCCTCCAACTGGAGCTGAATGAATCTCTTTGGTTTCTGTTCTGTCCAGTTATAAGAACATGTTTGATTAGCAGGAATGCGTGCCTTTCCTGACATTGCACACATATGTAACTTTATGTGAACTTCCAGTACAACTCCCAACCCAAAAATATTGTTAGTCACCATAAAGCAAAATTAGATGTCAATCCCAGTCAATCAAGTTTTATTGTCAAGGTTTATAATCTTTTTTTTTTTTTTAATGAAAAAGCAATGATGAAGCCAGGCTGAGTGTTGAGTTTGTGATGAGGCAAGTTTTGTAGCTCCAAGTATTGTCAAAATAGTTTGAACAGACACGCACAAATGTTCTGAGAAATCAAATGAGGGTTTAGCATCTAATTCAGCACGACTCACCCAGGTTACTCAAATGAGGTTTTGGAGAGCACATCCTTTCTTAACAGCTGAAGTGAAATTTCTGAAAATCATATTAAAATGTGCTAAGTACCAAGCCACGGCCTGAAGGTTTTGCCCTGATCAATATTGTTATGCAATACATAAAATTATTGAGCGACCTACCTTTAGTACCAGGATTATTCATAGTTTACTTTGATTTGCAAAGAGATGCTGAAACGCTGAGCTGCCCCATAGACCAAAGCAGTCCTTGAATGAAGCGTAAGGGAAAATATTTACAGTTGTACCGGGGCATTCAGTCAGTGATGGTTTACCTTGGAGTCAGCATAAATTTATTTGTCTTTATTGAACAGTAAGTGTAAGGTTGCTTTGGTCTAGTTGCCTATTCATGATTTAGGTGCTCAGTCTTATCTTCAGGAAGGCCTCTTGGTGTAAATAAGGATTCAAGCCCTTTGCTCTTCTGTCATCTACTAGGGAGAAATCTGACTAACAACACCTTTTCAGCCAGTAAGGTTGCATGGGGAAATTAACCCTTGCAGAATTCAGTCCCAAGGATAGATGGGAAAGTAGCCTTCGATGCACATTTGTAGCCCAGTGCAGAATGATGTTATCCCTTCTCTGAACAAGTTCAATGGTTTCCTGAGGTCTCACGTAGAAGTATGTGTATGCAGATTTTTTGACAACTAAACCTCTGTTTGTTGCAGTGATCCCGTACCACATCACTGTCACAACAGGCACAGAATATGACTCCAGCACTGACAGCCGAGTGTACATTATTATCATGGGTCCACAGAAAGTGCAGACGGAGCGGCTGTGGCTGGATCTACCAGAAGGAAAAGAAGAGTTTGCAGATGGCTCCGTAGAGAAATTCTCTGTTTGGGGCCTAGATGTTGGGGACATCAAAAAAGTGGAGGTACTTTGTGAATGCAGCATGAGTGCAGGAGGCATATGAAATACGTGGCCACAGAAAGCATGTATTCCCATTATTCTTAACAGTGAAGGAAAGGCACTCAGCTCTAAAATGAATTTAAACAGGGATATGCTAATGAGATGTCACATATGTCTGAATCTGAAATTAAGTACAGTTTACATCTCACAAAACCAAAATCCTTGGGAGGCAGAAGATACTTTTGAATCACAAGGAAGATGTAACATGGCCCAGTTTTGCCCCATCTCTGTCTCTGTTCTTTTCTTAGTCAAGCCCTGTTATTAACCAATGCACTGAAGGTTTTCAGGATGCAGATCTTTACCAGTCTTTTTCCTTGTTGATTTTTTACAGTACTTCCAGCTGTGTTTCATAAATTGTGCCTGTAGTGAGAAACACATCTTCTGTAATTTTCTAGCTGAGCATGAAAATTGGTTTTACAGCTTGGAGGACCCAGCTTTAGAGAAGAAAATTAATCATCATTCATATGTAGCATAGACAAACAGATTTCAATACAGGAGCTATGTATTCTGCTGTGACTAAGGGAGACAGGATTTGCATACACATTCCATCACTGAGCTTAAAATTCTCATGAATCTTCCAGGATATTTGTGTACGCCATTCTTGTTTCACATGGCAGTTCCATCTCCTGAAAGCCTCCTCCACCCTCCAAAAGCTGAAACCCTCATCATCTGAAGAATTCAAGAGCCTATATATTTTTACCCTATACCCTTTTGCAGTAAACCTACCTGTTGGTGTGCATGCTTGTAGAGACAAGTAGAAGAGGGAGAGAGGGAGGCGAGGGAGAGAAATCCTAATTAATTTAAAAGTCTTTGCAGTTGTATACCCTGTTGTAGCAACTGATGGACAGAGGCACTCCCATTAGCTTTCATTCAAGCAGTGGATTCTGGCACCTTGAGAAGTCCCCACACTAGATTTGAGTTTATTTTCAAGCCATTTTCTTAATGCACTCAAAGTGAGTGTATGTCATCAGTGGCACTTTCTGTCTAGCCCATCTCTAGGTCAAACTTTGGAAGTGAAGCAAGTGCATAAATCTTTCTCTTCCAGACTGTGTTCACTTGGTAACAGCAATGGGTTGGGATATAGAGGGACTAAAAAGCCAGGGTAACCCCTCATTATCAAAGAAACAGAAAGAGCAGGCTGAAGAAAGAAATAGAATCTGTTGCTGGAATAGAGACAGAGAGTAGAGTGGGAAATGGGCAGAGGAGAAAATAGAAGAAAACACTTGGAAGTAGACAGAAACAAGGCAAAAAATTATTTGAAAATTATTACAAATGGAAAATTAAAGGTAGCAAATGAAATGTAGAGAGTTAGAAAAAGAAATAACACATAGCTTCCAATCTGGGTGATGTTCTTCCTGCATTCCTTCATGCCTAGCATTGGTGATCTCAACAGTGTGCTGCCTCCCCTCTTGCTCATTTTTCCTTTTTAATTTGTAACCTCCCTACTCGTGGCTGGAGGAGCCATCTGCTCCCGGCCTTCTGCCTTCCTTCATGCAGTGCCCCCAGCTTGGAAGGTCTCTTCTTGTTGATCCACATCCCAGTGATAACATTGATGTGCTAGTCTGCCATGGTTACCATGGAATCAGTCCATATTTTCCTTGCAGAAAATTGCAGTGTTCAGGGACATTGCATAAAATTGCTAGTTATCTGCTTGGGAAAAGTGAGGAACAGTTTGTTCTCAAATTCAGCATTTGGTTGCTTCTGGAACAAGGTAAGCTCTGAATATGAGTTACCATGTGAATATAGCATAGCATAGGGATTAGGTTTCCAGAAACACTTTGCATAACCCGTGAAGTAGACTGCAGGATTTAGCAGGATTGTAAGATTTGTAGCATAATACCACTTCAAGTAGTATTAATCTAGTTTAGTATTATTCTCCTGTTGCAAATATATTCTAGTGAAAGCAGAAACTGTGGAACATGAAGTAATTTGAAAGGGGCCCATTTATACCTGTCTTGTAAGCCTACAAACAGAATATTTACTACTGGTGTACTTTAATAGACACATTGACGTGAAAATAAATAATACCAGTTACTTAGTATAGGCACTTTATGTGGTGCTTTTAAAGCAAGTTTTAGTGTTTCTTCTCCTACTGAAAGAAAGTATCTCTGTTCCTAGACTGCTGTTGCTGCAGAAGGGCACAGGTATGTTCAAAAGTCCTGCATTGGTCTAAATTTCTAAATGACTCCTGGTTCAGGGCGCTTTTCTATCACAAGCACAGAGTGAAGCCAAGACACACAGTGTTGCAAGTCTAGTCCCTCTCAGACAAGGGACCTGATCCTGGAAGACTCTCAGATCTCTCTAGTATTCTCTGCACCTCCCAGAATAAGCTGAAAATCTCTTAATTTTTTACATATTTTCCTTCTCACTAGCACTCAAATTCTCCCCCATTTTTCCCCTGTTATTGTGTTTAATTTCTATATGATTTTGAGCTGCTCAGTGCATGTTATGCATCTTAGTCTTGGTGATGTGAAGTACACAACCATCCCTCAAGGACAGCAAGAATGAGTTACGAAGGTTTTCAAACAGCCCAAGGATCTACATGTCTTTGAAATTCTGTCATTCTCACTTACTTCAAACATCTCAGCCCAAACAGCCTGTGATATTTGCATACATATCCAGTCTACACTGCTTGCATGACCATGGCTTTGGAAGTTGATGTGGCCTTAGCCTTGGATCATTTGCTGCATTGGCTTGATCTATCTAAAGATTTGCTTGGTACTGAAAGACAAATCCCAGTGCTTTGCTCTAAAATCATAGAATTTCATGAGTTGGAAGAGACCCATTAGGATCACTGAGTCCAACTCCTGTTTATAAACAGGACAACTCCAAAAATTCCACCATGTGCCTTAGGGTGTTGTCCAAATGCTTCTTGAATTCTGTCAGGTTTAGCACCATAACTACCTCCTTGGGAAACCTGTTCCAGTGTTCCACTACACTCTGGGTGAAGAAACTTTTCCTAATATCTACCTAGGCCTCCCCTCGCACAGCTTCATGTTATTCCCTCAAGTACTGTTGCAGGTCACAAGAGAGAAGAGATCACTTCCTGTCCCTCCACTTCCCCTTGTGAGGAAGCTGTGGACTGGGATGAGGTCTCCTCTCAGTCTCCTTGAGTCTGAACAAGCCAAGTCACCTCAGCTGTTCTTCGTATTGTTTTCCCTTCACCGTCTTTGTGGGTCTCCTTTGGACTCTCTCTAGAAGCTTTTTACACTTTCTGTATTGTGGGGCTCAAAACTGCACACAGGTGAGGCCACATGAGCACAGAGCAGGACAATAACTTCCACCCATAAGGAAGACCCAACACTGGGTAAATTTACCCCAAATTTTACAACATTGTTCTTGGAACCCTTGGAAATCTGCTTGTGTGCAGGTTCTTCAAGGCAACTGGATGTGCAGGATTCTTTCTTCTGGCCAGTCACTGATACCAAAGGAGTTAAAGCTTGCTGTGAAAATCCAGTACCTAGCAATGTCTTGGACTAAAGCTTTAGGATGGGGCTGTAATGAACCCAAAAGACCAGTAGACTTTTATGAGTTTATAGGTATTTTCCCTGCAGCTGGTTTGTCCCTACTTCAGAGCCATTACCTTGAACTTTCACCACCACCTTGTCCATATCATCCTGCAACAGGTCTTGAGAGGCTACATATAAAATCCCAGAAGGGATTTGGATTTGGAGAAGGGCAGCCAGGCTGTCAGAGACAGAATGAGAAGGCAAGTGTTATATTCCCATTCACCTCACACTCCAGGAATCTGAGAATTAATGCTTTCATTGTAGACTTGAATTTCCCTAGTGGTTAACTCTAATTTTCTGCAGCTGCACAGACATTAGTACAGGAATAATACTTCTAATAGAAGTGATAGCTGAGACAGCCGGAGAAAAGAGATCACTTGGTTTTGGGGGAAAAAAAGGCACCACAGATATATCATCTTAGATAAATCTGTTATTAAAAATAATTTTCTGAGCAACTCTAAATACCCTAATAATTTTAAAACAAAAAAGCAAGAGCTAAAGCTGTAATTTTACTAATAATGACACAACACTAGCTCTTCAAATAATGAACTGTAGGTAGCTCTTTTATTCAACCTTTTATGTACAGATATCTCACTAATGACTGGCTGCATTTGCACACTGGTTGGGATATACAATTATGCTAATGGATCTGACCTGGGATGTATTGCCCACAGTCTTTAAGAGGAAGACATCAGTTTCTAGGAGAGAAGTCTACACCATCAGCATCTTTTTCTGCTGATATATCTGTAGGAACATCACCGTTGCTCTTAACCCTTGTCAGACTTAGCTTTAGGTGGTCTTTTGCTTTCCTAACCTCATCTCTGTGCACTTGACCAGTGTTTCTCCAGTATTCTTACTTTTTCCATTTAAGTCTTGTCAGAAGACCCTTGTTCATCCATGTAGGCTTCCTACCCCTTTTGCGTGGCTTCCTGCTCTGCAAGATGGACCATTCTTGAACCTGGAGGAGGTGGTCTTTGAAAATCAACCAGCTACAGATATAAGTTCCATCTGTTGGCTCCTACACAAACACAAAGCTTTTGCTGTTCAAGGAGATGAAAAGCAGACAAACAGCCTCATGCATATAGTTGACTTAGATGTGGTTTTGTGAAGGAAAGAGTGTCTGAATAATGTGGGTGTTTGCCCAGCTGCCTCTTTCATCTTGGGTGTGAAGCTTTGACTAATTACTCATAGGTGTTGCTACAGCAGTGGAAGGGGTTGGAAAGATGGAGCAATTTGTCTGCAGTTATCAGAAAACTAGCAGGTAGAAGTCAACAGAATAGAGGTAGAGTAGCAAAAGTCTGGACAAGTTTTCATGCAGCTTGTACTCTGTTTTGCTGACAGTGTCCTGCCCTCCCTCATACTCTGCTTCTCTTCTCACAGCAGTTACCATGTACATGATGTCTTGTATGATGGGCAACAATGGCACGAACTACTTCACAGCTTCCTCCATCCTACTGTGGAAGTGGTTTGTGTGACAGTAGATGTAGTCAATGCTCTTAGTCCTTTAATATTAGTTAGAACACCCATTGAGGGTCTCCCCTCTGAAGAAATCCCCTTTAACCAGGAGCTGTTTTTCACTGACTTTCACAGGTGGGTCATGATGGTGCTACCCCTGAGAGCTGCTGGCTGGTAGAAGAGCTCACAATCGTAGTGCCCACCAAAGGTGTCATGTATAACTTTGTCTGTAAGTGCTGGCTGGCCAGAGACAAAGGTGATGGTCTCACCTCACGAATCCTCAACATACTAGATGCAGACTGTATTAACATAGGCCTTAAGGTAGGCTTTAAGATCATCTTGTATCATTAGCTGTTGAATAGGCCTGTGCTGATATAGCTTGTATGTTAGCTGTTCTCATACTTTGACTTCTGCATGCGGTTTGAGCCTTTTATTTGCAAAGATTTTCTTCATGAGTTCTTTAACAAAATCTTTATGAATGGTTTAGCTTCTTTACCACTGACAGCACAGTTTAATAATGTCGGCTGCATGCAGCCTTCACATAGGCAGAAGGACAGATCAAGTAGGACATTGTTCAGCAGCATGTCCTCATATTGTCACCACACCTGGAGCACTCACCGCATCACCTTGTGCCCCCAGAGTGGGGCAGCTGCAAGGTGAATGCCTTGGTGTAATCTAGCTCCATTGTCACCATCCCTGGAGCTGTTTAAGAAAGGCGTAGATGTTCTACTTAGGAATATGGTTTAGTGATATGTTAGTAATGGGTGTGGGTTGACTTGATAATCTTAGAGGTCTCCTCCAGCCTTAATGGACTAGATGACCTCCAGAGGTCCCTTCCATCCTAAAAGATTCTATGACTCTGTGATTCTTTGAGGAGATACTTATAATCAAATTAGAGTAATGGAGATGTTTTAATCTCTGCATAGAGTGGCTATACATCAGCTTTACTAATACAACACAGGGAAACTAAATTCAGTTAGAAACTAATAATAATTGGAAGTTGTTGAAACATGGGGACATTTTTAAGCTTGATATTTGAAATGGATAACTGATTGAAACTGAATAAGCAATGAAAAAGCTGTATAGTTTTTTCTCTCATACATATGAAATTTGAAGTAATGAGTGTTATGCCATATTTCAACCAAGCACAAATTGGAAAGCTGAGCTATATTAATGTTGGGTGTATATATATATTATAGCAGAAATAGCAGTCTGGATGAAAAGGACTGTAACATTGTGTTTAATACCTGTATGACAATTTAAAATATCTATGGATGTGTTTCTATTTACAGTGAGGTTACATTTTCATAGTACATTAATTTTTCTTTACGCTGTTCTTGATTCTCAAGCTAAAGATATTCTTCTGAAATATTTCTTGTTCCCCAGACACACAAAAATATGATAACTTTTTCAGCATCTGTGAAGGATTCAACAACTCATTGCAACTCCCTCAGATTGAATAACAAGGTTAAAACCTAATCTCTTAAAGGCTTTCCATTGGCTATTTAACCTCAAGGATAAGGTTTCCAAAATCCTACTGGTGAGCTGATGGCTTGCCCATCCATTGAAGTGGATGTTAATGAAGACTTCTATTCAATCTTCCTTTAAAAGCCCAATCCTGAACATTTATTTTCATAAGCATGCCAAAACCAGGCACATCTTTTTTCTATGGTGCTAGGCCAGAAACTTGCTGAAATGTTTGGAGGAATTCAGGGAGAGATGCTTGTGACATGAAATTAGAAGTGTGCATTTGACTTTTTGATTAGTCTCCTAGTTGAGGGAATTGGGACTGTTCTCTCATAAATAGCTGTAGTTAGAAACTGAATTTAATTTATTTTTTTTTCTGAGTTCGAAGAAGACTAATACATTTAATGTCTTTGGGAAAGTTAATGCTTTGGGGTTTTTTTTTGCTTGACTCTTGCACAGCCATACCTACCTCTTTTAGTTTTTCTCTTGGCCTGATATTTCCTCTTTGTTTTTTTAAACTGGATATTCACCTTCCTATACATAGCAATATATCCACTACAGTCAGTGCCCACCACAGTTATCAAAAACTTTTAATGCATTGGTAAAGAGTTTTTATTCTTCTACCTGTAGAGAATATGATGCTCTGATATCATTTAAAATGCATATGAATGAATATGTGATGGAACAGTTACTCAGGAATGAACAAACATGAAAATGTTATTCCTTTGCACTTTGTTTATTTACACGACAGTTGTAATTCAGGCCAATAAAAAAATTCCAAGCAGTGTACTATTTGAAATATATTTTTTGAAGCTATTTCTTGATATTCTTCCACCTCTTAAATCCAAAGGTCTTCTTACTATAGGTACAATCTTGAAAGCATCTAAGTAGCCTTAAAGTCTTAAAGCTGTTTACAGCCACTGGGACTTGCACACTTTTGAAATATTGTTTTCCTGAATCTTCTTATTCATGTCAGGAGAAAGAATATAAAGAATATAAAGAATAAAGTTAGGCTAATAAGATGAAAATGATGCAAATCATCTTTTCACAAATTGGCATACCTCTAGTGCATTAGATCTGGGAATGCTCTGCATTTGATGCAGCAGTGTGCATTCCACTGGGAAACAGGATAGAAGCATTTTTCTGCTATAAAGAGTGTTCAGATGTATAGGCTACAAAATTATTAGTGACATTGGAATAAATGTTGCCTAGATGGACACCAAATACATTTTACAGTATCATAGAATCCTAGAATCATAGAATGGCCAGGTTGGAAGGGACCCTAAAGATCATCTAGTTCCAACCTCCCCGCACTGAGCAGGTATTCTAATCACTAGACCAGGTCACCCAGGGCTGCATCCAGCCTGGCCTTGAACACTGCCAGGGATGGGGCATCCACAACCTCACTGGGCAACCTGTTCCAGTGCCTAACCACTCTCCGGGTAAAGAACTTCGTTCTAATCTCCAATCTAAATTTCCCCTCCTTCAGTTTATATCCATTGCCCCTTGTCCTATCACAGTCTGACCGCTTAAAAAGTCTCTTGCCTTCTGTCCTATAATCTCCCTTTAGGTACTGGAAAACTGCTATAAGATCCCCTCGAACCCAACTGTCTCAGCCTGTCTTCATAGGGGAGGTTCTCCAGTCCTTTAATCATCTTTGTGGCCTTCCTCTGGAGTCAAGGGAATGTAACAACTACTCATTTTTGAGATGTTTTTTAGAGATGGTAGGAGTTTGGTTCAGTGAAGGGGTCAGGAGCACTGGGAGAAGGTCAGGAAGAGATGCCAGTAGCAGAGGGTTAGAGACCCTTACACTGGCATGAGGTTGTGACTCCTGTGGAGAAGCGGTTTAGCAGGTCTTCATTGCTCCCCAACCATATCATTCTCAAAATGAATATATTTCAGTGTCTGAGTCTATCTAGACCGAGAAAACCTGCAGAAAAAGCCATGGACAATGTAAAGAGGAAGGTTCTGCAGGAAGTTTCAGTTTCTAACTTTGCCTCTAAGAAACCAAGAAGCTGTAGTGTAACCATTTCTGGCAAGGAAGTAGAACTCCTCTAAAGCCTGTCTAGCATTTTGGCCAGGCTTCTGTGTGCATTAAGGACAACAGTTTGAATAAGACCTTCTGATTGTTTCAAATCCTTATCAGATCCTCTATGAAGTTACAGTTGTGACTGGAGATATTGAAAGCGGTGGTACCGATGCCAGTATTTTCATGACTGTCTTTGGATCCAATGGGAACACAGAGGAGATGCAGCTGGAAAAAAATGGAGACAGGTACAGTGACTTTGTATTTTTTTTTTTTTTTTTTTAGAAGTGACATGATAATAGACTCAAGGGTCAAGTCAGGAAGCACTTAGGCCTTTGATCATACTCCCACTGAAACACAAAGATAAACTCCCATTGATTTATAGGTTCAGAACTGGGCCCCTTGTGTTATTGAGAATTATATAGCAGAGCAGAAGAAAGAGAGCACTGTATAGCCTGGGAAACCATCCTTTGTCATTTGTTGAAATATTTTTTGACTTGTGTCTCAGTGATTTAGAGATAAGCATTGTAAACAAAAATAGGAATCGTGAAGTCCTGCACTAGCTCCAAGAGGAACTGTGGACATTGCAAGAAATTACAGGTGCAATTTCTGCACAACACATCCTTTGTGAAAAAGAAATTCACTTAGTTTAAACATCATTTAATGGGAATGCACAAGCAACGGCGTAATGAATGAAAGACAAACCAACATGCATACACCTGCCTTGGGAAGTGCCTGTGATGGGAAGACAATTTGGCAGATAGTAAGGGATGAAAAGGTGAACATAAGCCAGCAATGTGCTCTCGCAGCCAATAAGTTCAATCATATCCTGGTTGCATATAAAGAAGCATGGCCAGCAGGTTGAGGGAGGTCGTTCTTCTCCTCTGCCTTGGTGAGATCCCACTTGGAGTACTGTGTTCAGTTCTGGAGTCCTCAGCACAAGAAAGGCACGGATCTGTTGGAGCAGGTCCAGAGGAGACCATGAAAATAATCAGAGGGCTGGAACACCTCTGCTATAAGGACAGGCCGAGAGTGTTTTGGTTGTTCATCCTGGAGAAGAGAAGGCTTTGGGAAGAACTTATGGCAGCTTTTCAGTTCTTAAAGCAGTGTATAAAGAAGATGTCTTTTTAGCAGAGCTGTTGTGACAGGACAAGGGGTAATGGCTGAACTAAAAAAGGGAAGATTTAGAATAGATGTAACGAAGAATTTTTTTTACACTGAGGGTGGTGAAACACTGACACAAATTGCGCAGGGAAGTAGTAGATACTCAGAAGTTTCCCCAGAAACTTTCTGTGTCAGGTTGTTTGGGGCTTTGAGCAACCTGGTCTAGTGAAAGGTGTCCCTGCCCATGACAGGAGAGTTGTAACTAGACGATCTTCAAGATTTCTTCCAACACAAACTATTATTTGAATCAAGTCTATGATCAACTCAATTCAACTCTCCTTTGTCTGCTCCTCCTGTTTGCTGAGCAGGCCACATATCAGACAGCTTGGTCCAGAAACCATGTGAGGGATGCCAAGGCATGAGCTGGCAAGCTTAGGCGCTAATTTAACCATGTGGTTTTGGAACCAGAGATGGCTTGTCTGCAGCTGGCACAAAAGGGACACACAATGACATCTCTCTGCCCAGGTGTGTCCTTAAGGCCACAGGGCTGTGAGTTGCACAAAGCACTGCACTGCATGTTCTGATTTTACTAAAAAAGTGAAATCTCATGTTTTCTTCAGCAGAAACAGCTAACAAAAAATGTAACCCTAGTCTGATGCCAGCACTTATATACACCAAAAAACCCACATGCCACCAGTGTATTTCTTAATGCTTTCCTGTTCCTTTCTAGTACCTCCCTTGATATAGAACATTTTATCACGCTGCAGAGTGAACACGGCAATAACCATCTTTTAGAGATGGCCTTCATCAGGCTTAAATTGAATTAACTGACTNCTGGAGAAGAGAAGGCTTTGGGAAGAACTTATGGCAGCTTTTCAGTTCTTAAAGCAGTGTATAAAGAAGATGTCTTTTTAGCAGAGCTGTTGTGACAGGACAAGGGGTAATGGCTGAACTAAAAAAGGGAAGATTTAGAATAGATGTAACGAAGAATTTTTTTTACACTGAGGGTGGTGAAACACTGACACAAATTGCGCAGGGAAGTAGTAGATACTCAGAAGTTTCCCCAGAAACTTTCTGTGTCAGGTTGTTTGGGGCTTTGAGCAACCTGGTCTAGTGAAAGGTGTCCCTGCCCATGACAGGAGAGTTGTAACTAGACGATCTTCAAGATTTCTTCCAACACAAACTATTATTTGAATCAAGTCTATGATCAACTCAATTCAACTCTCCTTTGTCTGCTCCTCCTGTTTGCTGAGCAGGCCACATATCAGACAGCTTGGTCCAGAAACCATGTGAGGGATGCCAAGGCATGAGCTGGCAAGCTTAGGCGCTAATTTAACCATGTGGTTTTGGAACCAGAGATGGCTTGTCTGCAGCTGGCACAAAAGGGACACACAATGACATCTCTCTGCCCAGGTGTGTCCTTAAGGCCACAGGGCTGTGAGTTGCACAAAGCACTGCACTGCATGTTCTGATTTTACTAAAAAAGTGAAATCTCATGTTTTCTTCAGCAGAAACAGCTAACAAAAAATGTAACCCTAGTCTGATGCCAGCACTTATATACACCAAAAAACCCACATGCCACCAGTGTATTTCTTAATGCTTTCCTGTTCCTTTCTAGTACCTCCCTTGATATAGAACATTTTATCACGCTGCAGAGTGAACACGGCAATAACCATCTTTTAGAGATGGCCTTCATCAGGCTTAAATTGAATTAACTGACTACCTCTGACCTTATTCAGCAAAGCATCTATTGAGTGTCAGGAGGGCTGGAGCATTTGGCCACATAGTTTGAGCTCAGCTTGGTGCGATGATGCTGAGTGTCTTCACCCAGCCTCCTGGCCATGCAGTTCCTCCACCACAGCTTTGAGTATCATGTGTGGGCTAGATAATTGAAGATAAGGCTCCCTGCATAGAGGTGTTTGCACAGGGGGTATTTTACTTGGAGCTGTCATAGCAGAGTAGGTGTTTGGGCAAGCATGTTCAGCTGAGCTTAAAACAGTTGTGTGTTTAGTTTATAGAAGTATGAGCCTTGTTTGCTCCGAAAAAAGTGTAGCAAAGGTGCTGCTGACTAAAATCTCTGTGAGAAACACAGCTCAGTCACACAGAAAACCACTACTTTTGGTTCTGCTCCCTATCACAGAGACATTCAACATATGGAGCAAGGCATCTGGGTTACCAGCATGTATGGCTATTGGTGATATCCGCCTTCCAAGACCCCAGTCAATCCCAAACTCATCTGTCTCCCACTACTTCAGCCCAACATTCAATTCTAATAGGTGGGAAAATGGACTGTGACTGTTTATATTTAAAAGTAAAGCAGACTTCACATCACAGTATGTAAACCAAAAATCTCTGAAAGGGATCAAGACATTTCCAACCCCTCAATAAAGGCATTGCAATTTTGCTCCACTTTGCTAGGCAAGTGATATCTCTAAACTATGTAGCCTATACAAACTTATCCTGTTTGTCTATTGAATAGGGTGGATTATCTCTGATATAAGGTCATGAAAATGCAATAAAAGAGAGCCACACATATCATAAGATCATAAGTCCAGCCTTTGTCCCAGCCCTATCAACCCGCTAAATGATGCCCCACAATACAACATCCACCTGTTTGTTAAACACCTCCAGGAACAGTGACTCAACCACCTCCCTGGGCAGCCTGTTCCAATGGCTGACAACCCTTGCAGTAAAGAAATTCCTCCTAATATCTAACCTGATCCTCCCCAGTGCAATTTACATCCATTTCCCCTCGTCCTATCAGTCTCCACTAGAGAGAATGGACCAATCCCTGCCTCTCTACAACCTCCCTTCAGGTAGTTACAGAGAGCAATGAGGTCTCCCTTCAATCTCCTCTTTTCCAGGCTAAACAGGCCCAGATCCCTCAGTCTTTCTTCATAAGGCTTATGTTCTAAGCCCTTTAGCAGCTTGGTAGCCCACCTCTGTACCATTGCCAGAACCTCAATGTCCCTCTTGTAGTGAGGGGCCCAAAACTGGACACAGTACTCGAGATGAGGCCTCAGCAAAGCTGAGAAAAGGGGCATGATCACTTCCCTGCTCCTGCTGACAACACTGTTCCTGATACAGGCCAGGATGCCATTGGCCTACTTTGCCACCTGGGCACACTGCTGGCACATGTTCAGCCAGCTGTCAATCAGCACCCCTAGGTNCAATCAACACCCCCAGGTCTGCCTGGCAACTCTCCAGCCACTCCTCCTCAAGCCTGTAGCACTGCTGGCATTTGGCCTTATTGGATTTCATGGTATTGGCCTTGGCCTAGCGATCCAGCCTTTCTAGATCCCTCTATAGAGCCTCTCCATCCCCAAGCAGATTGACACTGCCACCCAGCTTGCTGTCGTCTGCAAACTTACTAAGGCTGCACTTCATCCCCTGGTCCAAATTATTGATGAANGAGTACCCCTGCCAGCTCTCTCAGGACTCTAGGATGAATTCCATCTGGCCCCATAGATTTCTGAATGTCGAAATGGATGAGTAGGTCCCTGACCATCTCCTCGTGAATTGTGGGGGGACATTTTGCTCTTGGTCCCATTCTCTTGGCTTGGGGGGCTGGCTTCTCTCAGTGCAGCTGTTACTTTTACTAAAGACTGAGGCAAAGAAGGCGTGTTAGACTCTGACTTGCAATCAGGTTGCTATGTTTAGATGAGCTGTAGCAACTGTCTATCACTGCAGCACACATAAAGTTTTGTAATGTGTCCTAGCAGAAGAAGATTAACCAAAATTGCTTCGCCTTCTAGCTGGGATGGACTAAGGGCAGGCACGTGGGCAGATACCAGGAGGAAAACGATTTGCAGAAACCTGACTGTGAGTCTTTATTGTTCTAGTTACAAACTGAGAGATAATGTATGCTACAACCTGCGTGGAAAGAATCCAGGTGCCTCATATGGGCTTGATTTTCCAGGGGAGGATTCTCTGTCAAATCTGCACTGATACGTCTTACCAAAAACACAGTAGCTGATGACTCCAGGACAGTAAAGCTCAGGACCAATAAAGTGAACTCATAAACTTTTAATTTGAAGATGTTGGCAAGCTGCAAACTGTAGCATGAACAGAGGATCAAGAGGCAATGATGCTGTAAAGCAGCAGGAAAACCTCTTTGGTCTTTCAATCCCTCCAGGTTTGAGCGAGGCCAAGAGGACAGTTTCATTATGGAGATTGCTGATATTGCACCCCTCAGGAAGATGAGGATCCGGACAGATGGGAAGGGGACTCGCCCGCACTGGTTCCTGGAAAGGGTAATGCACTTCACGTTGCATGTCTCTGTGAAACCTGCTTGTCTTTGAGCCTCTCAGCTCTTGAGAAAAATGAGAAAGGGAGCGAGTAACTCGCTTTTAACTCACTATTCATTTCTTTCCCTTTCCATTTAGATTCTCACGGTTTTTTCCTGCAGGAATTGAGTCAAAAAAAGAAGAGAGCAAGGGCAAAATCCGTGCTGTAAAGCTTTATCACAGTCTCAGCTGTTTGATCTCACTCTTTGTCTCTGCAAAAGAGCCTTGGCTTGCCACCCAGGGCACCAAAATGTTTTATGATCTCTGGGATAAATCCTCAGATCTTGCAGACCGCTGCCCTGCTCTGAGAGTGAATCCTCCTCTACCAGGCAGGGACAGCTGTCACGGGCCTGTGGTCAGTAGGACATCTCTGGGTGATCTATCCTTTCAGGTGAAGCATCCCTCTCTTCCCTTCTCCTTCCAGCACAGGCAGATTTATTTTTTTCTTGCTCATACAGAATCACAGAATATTCTTGGCTGGAAATGACCTCTCGGATCACCGAGTCCAACCAACAACAGTAAAAAAAAACCCACAACAAAATACCCCACAAAAAAACCAACCAACCAAACAAACAAAAAAACCCACAACCACAAACCACACAACCCCTGCCCTCACTAGAGCATATCCTGGAACACCACATCTACAGGTTTCTTAAACACCTCCAGGGATGGTGACTCAACCACCTCCCTGGGAAGGTTGTTCCAGTGCCTCACCACCCTTTCTGTAAAGAATTTCTTCCTAATATCCAGTCTAAACCCACCCTGTCGCAACTTCAAACCATTCCCTCTGGNCTGATCATGTTTTTCCCTAGTGTCCTCTCTTACTCAAATGCGCAGTTACTGCCTTGATCGTCTCTACCAAACAACAACCTCCTTTTAAAGACCACTTATATTTGGGCAGCTAAATGTAAGGGGTTTTTTGTTATGGGTCCCTCTATTTATATTTCTAAGACAGAGATGGAGTGACATGTTGATTCCACACCATCAGATGTCACTAAGGAAGGAACACATCTCTGCCATGTTTATTTAGCATGCTTTTTCTGGAGTAGATGAACTGCTGGATTTCTGTATCTTTACATTTTTATGAGAATAGGTTAAGCCCCAATAGTTCAACCAATGGTCAGAAAGAATAGTGCATGATTGTTTTATTGGGTCCTTTATCCTTTTCAACTAGTCTGAAGCTGCTCTCCCTTTTCCCCATAAATGTTTTTCTAAACACTAGCCCTAGGTGGCCACTAGTTTCCAGCAAAGCTCTTCACTTCTGTTAGCATGGGCTCAAAAGCATTTCTGTTATGCAGTATTTTTTGTTACTTGTACATTGCCACTTCTTTTTTCTCAGCAGCCCTTGTGCAGATTTCCAAAGCATTAGACCTCCAGCATGTATCTTCTGAATACATGCCACAGACAGAAAATTTTTCCCTCTGTGTCTAAGGAATAACTCAATATATTCTCTGGTTAAACTCTCTTTGCCAGTTCCCCAGCACTTTCCCCTGAGTTTTATAGATTGGGTTCACAGAAAATGAAATCAAATAAAGCTTATTCATCCAGAGACATTCCAGATCTTGCAGTCAAGAATTAGCAATAGCTCAAAGGCAAGGGACAGTGTCATTTTTAATGACAGACAGCACATTTCTACCTTATTGTTGCCAGCTCTGTCCAGTTGCTCCAGCACCAGAGCGTGTTGGACTGTCCCACCCAACACACAGCTTTCCCAGGGAAGTGGGGAAAAAGGACTCTCTCACCTAGATCTGTCTGATATGTTTACAGCATTCTTACAGATCTACAGAAGCAACAGGCAGACCATGTATACAACTCTTTGAAAACAGGATAACTCAAAGTTTCTATTTTTCTTAGAGAAACAGAGCATGGAGGATTTTCTAACTCCAGTGATACGTAGAGAACTTTATTTATTAGTTTTCATTTTCCCTCTGCCCTGCAAAGGTAAACATAGCATTTGCATTCCCAGGCAGAGAGTGGGTGCAGCAGTGCTCTGGAAGAGAGGAAGAAGGATCTGTGTTCTCTGATTTTTATTTCAGCCTTGAAAACTTGCATAGCCTAGTGTGACATGAAAACTGATCTGAGCCCATTTCCATTTCTGTCAAAAGTGCATATTAAAACTGCATAATGAAATACTTGTGGGGGTAGTGCTAAACTCTCAGACAGATGGTTCACAGTTAGTGCTAACTAGCACTGTGAAATGAGAAGCTGGATTAAGCCATCAACCCTATAATTAATCATTTGTTGCTCCATTTATCTACAGGATATTCTCAGTTTTCTTGTTCTATCAAAATAACAATAAGTGATATTTTTAATTCTCTTTGGTCTTTTTGTAAACTGTTGTTATTTGTAATTTATACTGCTTTTAGTTTACTAGAAATAGAAATACATAAATACCAGTTAAAATGTGTGGATTATAAATTATGTGTACACAGCCAAAAGTTTCAATTTACAACCAAGGAAATAGTTTGGGGTTTTTTTTCTGTCTAGTTAAAATACTTCAAAATTTCATTCAGAATCTCAGCAATGTATGTATGTATGGCTAGGCTTCGCAAACGAAGATCCAGGGAGGGCTCCATCTACGCTCCTCATCAGCACTTTTTACAAGCGCACTGATAAAAAGAGGATAGAGGATAGCACCTTTGAGCCTGCGCTATGGATTTTTTTTAGGTGAGACACAGCATGCGCAGAGCTGGACCCACTCTTTAGTCCTAAGGTTCATCTGCCAGAGCCTAGCAAGCTTGGATGCTGGCAGCAAAGTCCTTAGGACAAAGGTTTTATTAGAGTGTCCTTCTCTCAGATGGAAGGCCCTACAGGGCTAAATGAGCTCCATCTGCCCAGGTTTGGAATCAGAGTTGTCCTTCTCCTAGGATGACTGCCAGAAGGCTAATGAGCTCATCCTACCCAAACAAGGATTATAGGAATATGGGTTTCACTCCCCACACTTTACCATGGGCAATGAGCTTAATGCTCCCTCTGCTGTCGGCACAGTTCTCGCACCAGGGGCCACAGAAGACACCAAGTGATTTTCAGACTCTGCCTGAAGAATCTCAGCAATGAGCTTGACGCCAAAGATTCAAACTGCACCAAAAGCGGGAATAAATTTCAAATGCTGATACCTAATCCTCTAGAAGGAACAAAATCTGATTAGTGATGTCTTTGGCCAAAATGAATATTGTTGATTATAGCTACACACAGAAAAGCATACCACAAACTCTCCAAAGCTGAGCAACACTTTCTGATCTCACTGCTTCTGGGAGAGACATAGAGTTTGGATATTTTCATCAGATCTAATGCTGAATATCATGTTCTTCTCCATCAAGATACCATAGCTTCGTGTTTATTAAAAATCACATTATAGAATCATAGAAGGTTTGGGTTGGAAGGGACCTTTAAAGGTCATCTAGTCCAACCCTGCTGCAATCAGCAGGGATATCTTCAGCTAGATCAGGTTGCTTAGGGCCCTGTTCAACGTGGCTTGGAGTATCTCCAGGGACTGGGCATCTACCACCTCTACGAGGAGCCTATGCCAGTGTTTCACCACCCTCATTTTAAAAAAATTGTGACTTCTTTGTGGTTAATTTGTCTAAATGCATGCTTTCATAGCCAGTTCCTCAGTTCACATGATGATTTCACCTGCTGCCCAGTGTCTTAGATATGAAACTGAGAAGTTAGAAATAAGAAAGCGTGAAAGCTATTTGAGTGAAATAACAGAAATTGTAAGACTGTTGAATTCTGCAGAGTTGCTTCCCTCAGAATTTTAGTGTTACTTCATGCTGTCAAACCCAGGCAGTTAAGAAGCTATCATGATGAAGCACTAATTGCAATGCATTCAAACATCACAAATAATACTGAATGTGGGACTCGGTCTTTATTCAGTTCTTCTTCCTTTATATAAGGGAGATTAACAGAATTTGAGACAACCCATTATAGAGCTGAAACTGTTATTCTTTTCAACAGAGTAAAGGCTTTTTGTTTTACATTCAGGGGACCCTGTTTTAAGTGAGGAATAACGACTTGCAACAGAAACATAAAAACTTGTGTTTGAATATTTAAAGAAAAATTCCAGGACCTATGTATTTTGGTGTTGGGGAGGGGGGGGGCAGGATAATGAGTCCTTGCAGAGCATGTTTTACACTGTAGCTGAAGAAGGCTGGATAGAGGTAAATCAAATGATCAGACATGTTAAACCTTTCTGATGCAGCCTACAGCACACAATTAATTTGTAGTTGCTGGTTTAAATTTCCTGTCAGCTATGATATTTGCTCAACTACAAAGGAAATTATCAGTATTTTATTCATATACACTGCTCCTGCTTTCTTGTTCCTGTTTACAGGTGTTCTGCAATCCAATTAAAATCCATGCATAATTAGTGATAAAGTTTGAGCTTAAAAGCACACAGGATGTCCACAGCAAGTTTTAGGAATCCTAAAAAATAGTTTTGATGCAATGCAAAGTAGTAGCTAATTTTTCTGAGAGGAACAGACAGAAAGTAAAAAGAGTCTCAGCTCAGTTCCCTGAGACAACTTTCTTGACCCTCATGATCAAAATCTAAATCCTGCATCATCTTTGTGTGTGCAAAACGCGCAACTATATTCTTGTAGAATTGGATAGTACGGTCATTGAAAGAGCTACATTCAGCTTTCATGTCTTCTACCAGACCCTTTACGCCTCCTTTGAAGTCATCAAAGAGATAGATCTTAGAGAGTCTTTACCTGCCCCAAACTTGAGTGGGACACATTACTTCCCTGGTGATATCCATCTCAGATCACTGGCTCTAGCAAGGGCCAACACAATGTATTTGGGCTGGATGCCCAGCATTTAGGCAGTTCATGTTGGTATCCTAGTTATCCATTCAGTGATTTTACATTTCAGCTAAGTCTCTCCTAAGTAACTGCACTTTGTGAAGTTAACAGCATGTTTTTGCAGACAATTTCTGCTTCTCGATATGATAACACTCAAAGTTTGTAGTTACTGCCAAAGAATGGTATGCAGAAAGGCTTTTGCCTATACCTGCTCCTATGGAGACAAAGTTTGCTGCTAAATCTTGTGTACCACATTGGAGGGTTTAAGTGAAAGTTTTAAGTGAAAGCAATTAAGTAAAAAAGGTCCCACAAGCAACAAGGAAGAGACATGTGACCCTAACCTGATCAACAAAGCACATATATTATACTAAATACAAAACTGAGGAATCACAAGGGTCAAGCTCTCTTTTTCAATAGATGGCATGTGAGAAGTATTCTGTCCTTTCTACTTTCATTCCCAATCCATATGTTCCTGAATCCAGTTCCTGAATCCAATTCCTGTCTACCATTGAGTCTAGTCTGGACTTTGGGGGAGTTTGATACAGGTTTTGTGTATATTTTTATATATTTCATGATTTTCTTATCAATATATGTTTTCTTTTTATTGTTAGTGTTGCATTAAAGCTTTAGGTTTTCTTCTAACCCATAAGGCTCTCTCCCTTATTCTCTTCCCCTTTGGGAAGGGCGAGGGATTAGTGGAGAGTATCTGTTATCGTTTTAGTGGCCAGCCCAGTCCTAACCCATAGGTAGGCAACCTACAGAGATTGCAACTGAGCAATCAGCCTGCCATGGGTTTTCTGAAGCCTCCACATCACTTGCTGTGATCTCTGAGCAAACAATGCTCCTCCTAAAATGAATCTCTTTCTCTTGTCTGCTCCTCTCTAGAGAAGCATCCTAGACCATTCCAGAACGAGACAGCAGAGGCTGCGCTCTCTGTCTGTGCTTACAGCTTACATGATATTGGATATAGATAAAATCACTCCTCCTGTGGAGCCGGTAATGGAAACAGAGGGTCTTTTGCTCCAGCAGTTTTAGTAGCCAGATCGTTTCTCCTAGACAGCATCTGGAGTGTTGGGCATTGGCTGGTTATTTGTGAGAGGTCTGATCTCTCTGTCTGCAAGTGCACTCCAGCTGGCAACTCTAATCTGCTTCCACCTTCTGCTGCTTTCCTGACATTTCACTGTGAGTTTTGCTCAGGACATTTTGCTACTAACAGTGTCAGAGTCATTCCTGAGCAGGGCAGAGGAAGAGCTAGCTGAACCTTTTCTAGCAAAGAGTTTATGCACTAAGAAGGAAAAAAGGGCATTTTGCAGTCAACCTGATATTATTCACAATTCAAATTTGCAAACTTTAGCCAAAGAACAGTTTCTAGGTTGGAATTCTAAGAGGATGTAGATGTTGTTCACACATCTTTGAGAGAGGAGTCTTCCTTCTGATCTGTGGCCTAGCGGAGAGGGCACCAGCTGGGGTACTGGAGACCTGATTTCTGCTTGGTTCAAAGTAAGGATCTGATTCAACATCTCTTGACTCATAGAGCATATTTTTGACCAAAAAGTAATAGTCACCAGCTGTGAATAAGCAGCTTTCTAGAAAACTGGGGCAGCTTCAACAGCCCTAAATGTCCTGTTCCTCTGGGATGAAAGTGCTATGTTATAGAACCTTCTTCGGCGCCAAGCAGAGAGAGAAAATCCCAGATGAATGTCCTCCTACCCACAGAACTGTACAATGTAGTAATAGCATGGTTACTGCTTCAGCTCAGTGTAGCTACGGCCCTTCTTAAAATCATTTTCATAACCTGGAGCAATGTTCTTCTTTTGAACTGCTAATGTCTCCAGCAAGGATTGCTTGGGGTCAACAGGAGGCCATGAACTGGGATACATGCAGTATGAGGACAGATTCTGATCACATTTTATCTCAAAATAAGTGTTAAAAGTTTCTTGCACTGGTATATAAGAGTGCAGTGGAAGGGCATTAAGACAGACAAGAGGCTGAAGCATATGGCTAGGAAAGGCTGAGGGAAATGAAGCTTTTATGCCCTGAGAAGAAAAGGCTGAAGGGAAATGTTATTGAAATCTTCTGCTGCTGAAAGGGAGGTTACAGAGACCGTAGATCCAGTCTCTTCTCAGAGATGAACAGTGAAAGGGCATGAGGCACTAGACACAAGCTGCAACCAGGAAAACGATGATCAGATACAAGGAAAAAAGTCTTCCCAATGAGAGTAGTGCAGCCCTGGGATAGGGTCTCAGATTGCTGGGGCAATCTCCATTCCTGAAGATTTTTAAAACTCAGTTGGACATGGCTTTGCAGTTAGTCATGCTTGAAGAAGGAGCTAAGACTAGACACTACCAGGTGTCCCTTTTAAAAACGTTTTCCATGACTCCATATTCATCAATGACCTGGATGAAGGAGTAGAGTGTACCCTCAGCAAGTTTACAGATGATACCAAGCTTGGAGGAGTGGCTGACGCACCAAGGCTGTGCTGCCATCCAGCGTGACCTGGACAGGCTAGAGAGATGGGCAGGGAGAAACTTGATGAAATTTAACAAGGGTAAGTATAAAGTACTGCATCTGGGAAAGAACAACCCCATGGATCAGTACAGGTTAGGAACTGATATGTTGGAGAGCAGCCCTGGGGAAAAAGATCTAGGAGTCCTGGTGGATAGGAGGATGACCATGAGCCAGCAATGTACCCTTGTGGCCAAGAGGGCCAATGGCATCCTAGGATGCATTAAGAGGNCATTATTCATTTCTTCCTAATATCATGTCATACTTATCTGACATGTCTGGGCTCATGTTTCCATGACCTTTGCTGAGATGTGCCTTGGAAGTCACTGTTTACTGATGAACTGCTGCCCTCAAGTATGGTCTCTGTTCTTGTTAGACAGTAATACAAATCATAATTTGCAGCTCTGTCTCCTCTCTTCCCTCCAACTTCCCCAATATAGTGAGAATTTACTGCCAGATTTTACTGTAGGGCCTTTCTCCCAGTGGACTAATGCTCCACTAAGCCCACATTGAACGGGACACATAAAGGTGGGTCTTTTATTGTTTACTAGATGTTTGTTGTAGCATCTCACTGTCTTGTTCTAAATAGGTTCCCATTCTGTTCTTATCACCACAGCATCTCAGCTTCTTCCTATGACACATTAGACAGTGTGACTAATATCTGTTGCATACTGTTTGTTCTGTCACCTTTTCCCAGACGGAGAAGCATGTGAAATGTTAAGTTTTGCTTGCCTAATTTTATCTTGTGCATTGCTTTAACTTGTTTGGTGTTGGCTTGCACATCTTTACAATGATTGCTGTTTGTTTGCGCAGAGGAGGCAGGAGAAAGAAAGATATTGTGTACTTCAAAGAGAAGTAGTGAGGTTTTTAATAACTCTTAGTTACTTCTTCATTGTAGTGAATTCCTTACTGGCTTCCAGGAAAGGTCTGACTCTCTTAAAGGTGAGTTTTGTCCATAAATTAACCCAGAGGAGTAAGTTTCTTGCTATACTTTACCCCATATATGAAAAGGTCCAATATTACTATGAACATTTCTCAGGTTAAGTCACCACAGCAAATATTGTCCAGAGGAAAGACCTTCATTTATCCCAAAAGAGCTCAGTATAGGTTTTGAAGCTGTGACCAAGCTCTACCCATGTCCTACCACACCATGTACTTTAATCTTTGCCCTCATTCAAGTGGTAGCTGAACTTTTCCCTTACTCTGACTCCTCACAGATCGTCCTGAAGAATCTGACAAATCAAGAAGTTGCCATGTTTACTTATGGTGAGTGGCTGTCAAAGCTGAAAAATGCCAATGGAATCCTTGTGTGTGAGATGCCAGCTGTTATAAATGATGAACAGATGATGGAAGATACGACATACACTCTTCAGATTAAAACCAGTGACATTGGAGGTATGTACATGGTGGATAGTTTATGACTTTTCTGGTGTGAAGTTTGTTTTTTAGTGATGGAAAACATCTGCTTAATTTGAAATTATGTTAAAATAGGCATAATTGAGGCCTACTCTGCTTGAACACAACAATTTTGTCTGCTTGTTCATGATGACTGTGTTATACTGTGGGATCCCTCCTCATCTGCATTCTGGGCATAAAATATTCAGACACAAGGCCTAGATTTGCCTGCTCAATGCTTCCTCTGAAGACACCTTAACAGAAGCTGTTGCCAGACCATGTTGCAATGAGCACCATATTTCCTTTTTTGTCAGGTCCATCCATGTAAAATGGAAAACAGGCTGTGGTCAAAGTGGTTGGGCTCCAGGTTTTCAGTCAGCACGATCTGCTTTGCGCAAAGAAGACAGCAATAATTCATCCTCCTTTTCAAAATGTTTTGAAACCATTTATCTCAGGTCTTAAAAAAAGTCTCTAAATGCATATTAGATAGAAGAGGTGGAAGAGAGTATAAAGAAAGCTGCACATCTTCAAGAGCTGAGAAACAGGATTTCTGTGTCCTGGGATCATTGCCTATTTTCAGAAGAACTTCTGCTAGGCTGCTGAATGAAAGCTGTGACCACATACAAGCTGCCTCATGCCGTTAGTTACACACCACCTTGCAGACACCTTGTCTGAAAGGTTGACCCTCGAAGGAGATTCTACCACACCAGCACACATAATCACCTCCTGATAGCTACCTCTCTTTTTTTTTCTTTCTTGTTTTTTTTTTTTTGTTGTTGTTGTTGTTGTTGCCCCTGGATTTACAAGTGGTAATTTATGCAGATTATGAGTTTTGGTCTGAGAATATCAAAATTCCCCTGGCAGAGTGTCTTTGTACCACATCATCATTTTTTATCTATCTGCTCTGACTGCTGCTTCTCTGCAAAACATACAGTGAAATACAGAAAACAAAAGAGAGTGAGATTTATGTATCTGGCGATCCATCTAATGTAACGGTGGATCATTCTGTGACCTTCGTGTGAAATCCAGCCCTAACTCACCAAGGCGATAGAAATAGAAATGAGAGAAGAATAGAAGATGACAGAGACATCAGGCACATCTGCCCTTCCCATTGAATGGAAGATGATGGGTATTAATGATGAAATATTTTATTTTATTATGAACAGTGACAAGCAGTAGGAAAGAGCAGATCACAGAGAGGCTTCAGGGATTCTGTGTATGATTATATCACACAGCACACTGACATGGCTGCATCAAGACCTGGTGGTCAAATTAAAAAGCAAGAAGGACCTATACAGGCAGTGGAAGCAGGGACAAGGATCTTGGGAGGAGTATAGGGATGTGGCCCGATGGTGTAGAGATGAAGTCAGGAAGGCTAAAGCACAGCTAGAGCTCAACTTAGCAAAGGATGCAAAGAATAACAAGAAGGGTTTCTACAGGCACATCAATGAAAAAAGGAAGGTCAAAGAAATATTCCCCCCTTGAAGAGCAAGAGTGGAGAACTAATAACAACAGGTAAGGAGAAGGCTGAGGTTCTCAACAACTTTTTTCTTCCGTCTTCACTGGAAACCTCTCTCCCAACACCTCCCAAGTTAAAAAAACACAAGACTGGGACCAGGGCAGTGAAGTTCCTCCCACTGTATGTGAAAGTCAGGTTCATGACCTCTTGAGGAACCTTAATATACATAAGTCTATGGGACCTGATGAGATGCACCCCAGAGTCCTAAAAGAATTGGCTGTTGTAGTCACCAAGCTACTCTTAATAATCTTTGAGAAATCCTGGCAGTCAGGTGAAGTCCCTAGTGATTGGAAGAAGGGGCATGTTACAACCATTTTCAAAAAGGGTGTAAAGGAGGACCCTGGGAACTACCGACCTGTTAGCCTCACCTCTGTGCCTGGGAAAATCATGGAGCAGATTCTTGTAGAAGGTCTGATAAGATACATGGAGGAAAAGGAGGTGATCAGAGACAGTCAGCATGGCTTCACTAAGGGTAGATCCTGTTTGACAAACAGGTGCAATTTTGCAATTTTGCTTGGTGCAATTTGTACTGAACACTGAGTACTTGCTATTAGCTCAAATTCAGTCTGAATATGAATGTTATTGCTATAACCTTTGAGTCTTCTTCAGCTCTCCAACACTTAACAGGTACAGGGCTTGTTCTACACCGGATGCAGGACTTTGTATTTCTCCTTTCTGAACTTCACGGGATTTCTGCTTGTGCAGTCTTCAGGTTTCTTGAGGTCCATATGGGTTGGAATTCTGCCATTCAGCATGTCAATCACTCCCACAAATGTAACGCTATCTGGAAATCTGCTGAAGATACACTCTATCAGTGTTTAGGGTGTCGATGATCAAGTTCAGAGCTGCATATCCCAGTATCGACCCATGAGCTATTGCAGTCATTTCCAGTTAAGGCTTTTGCAACCCCAGGACATTCATCCCTGCATTTGTCAAATTTGCTACAGTTTCTGAATGTGCCTGACAGTTTCCTGGAACTGACAGCAACAACAAAAAATCAGAGACCCAAATAGGTGAAATGTGCATTGATTCAGCAATTTCTGTTCTTTTCTTTCCCATCTCCTGCTAATTGCTTGTGAGGGAAATGTCACAGCTTGAGGCCTTCATAAGCTTCTTCCTGCAGGGAAGGTTTTGCTAAGAAACAACTGGTTCTATGCTTTCTGAGACCTTGTATTAATTGGGACCCTGCTCCTTGTACGGAAATGGACTTCAATTTGCTTTGTTCTTCACCTCAGCAAGCTTTAGGGTCATAAGGGGTATTGCCAGATGAACTGGCTGAATCCCTGATGCTTTCTCTTCCTTCTTAAGTAATTCCCAGAGAACTACTGAAAATTAGCCCCAATTTAACATAGGCAATTTTTCATGTAGACATCAAACGTTGCTTTGCTTTTTCTCTATATGACTCTTTTTCTCTTTTTTTTTCCTTTTAGTATATTTTCAGTCCCTCTATAAGAAGAGTAGTGATTTCTTCCTAATTTCTTTATACAAATAATTATCCCAAAGAAATAGCTTTCTGAAAAAGTTTCAACTTTGTCTCTGCTTTGTGTTGTGAATGGAGCTGTGGGAAATACTGTCTGTGTGGTCCAAAGTGGATTTACTTGCGTAAAAGAAAAGTGGATTTCTTGTGTAAGAAATGGTTTGGCAGGTGGTTAGACTTTTCAAAGCTGGGCTATCTAACTGTGAGCAGCAGATGCTGAGTTTCTTTGTAAGACAGATTTTGGTTTGAGGGTGTCATTTTCATTTTCCAAAATTTAAGAGCTTTGGCTCTGATAAAGCAATGAATTTCTGCCCACATAGAATCAAATTTCTTTCTATGAATCTGCTCTTTTATTATGGAATCAAAAATAAAAGCCATCATTTTGGTCAAATTCAAAGCAGTGCCAGGTAAAAACATAATACTTTCAGCTAAAACATTCCTAGGGTCACTGCAGGTGATGGTTTAGCCTTGAACTCTCCAAAAGTCAAAAAAATTAACAGCATGGCTATTTTATGCAGCAAAATATAGGCAGTAATAAGCATCTGAAATTCAATATCAGGTCATAAAGATAATCGTAGAAGCTATTCTTTTCCTAAGAATATGTGGGAGTTGACGGTATAAACTATTGTATAAGAAACTGGAAGTTTTCCATTAGATGCAGCATGTACAATATTTTGAGAAAGAGGAATAGAGAAGGAAAACCAATGCTAGGGGTAAGTGGGCCACAAGATGCTGTAGTGGTTTGGTTGATTATTTGCACTTTGCTTTCAATTCTCTTTGCCATACAACACACTGAGAGCAGCATAAGGCATGAGCATGCTTCAGGGAGACCTTACTGAGGCCTTCCAGAAGAAGATGGGGACAGTCTTTCTAGCAGGACCTGCTGTGACAGGACAAGGTGAAGTGGTTTACACTAAAAGAGCAGAGATTTTGGCTAGATGTAAGGAAGAAATGTCTTACACCAGGGGTGGTAAGACACTGGCACAGGCTGCCCAGAGAGGTGGCAGATGTCCCATCCTTTGAAATATTCCAGGTCAGGTTGTTTGGGACTCTAAGCAACCTGCTCTGCTTGAGGATGCCCCTGCTCACTGAAAGGGGCTTGGGCTAGATGATGTAACCAAACCATTCTATGATCCTATGATTCTATGATTCAGTTGGAGGCTGGATGTCAGCCCTAATGCAGCAGACTAGCTTGTGATGATGTGCCTTGCTCTTTCCTTCCAGGGGCAGGCACTGATGCCAACGTGTCCTTGATCCTGTTTGGGGAGAATGGGGACAGTGGGACTCTAGCTCTGAAGGAGTCCAACAAGTCAAACAAGTTTGAGAGAAACCAAATGGACGAATTCAGCTTCCCAGACATGTTGAGCCTTGGAGATCTCTGCAAAGTGCGGATCTGGCATGACAACAAAGGTTAGGATGCTGACTTGGGGAGGTGGGAGAGGCTGGGATGTTTTCGCTTGCGGAGACACAACTATCTTCATGCACATGGATCAGTCAGAGGACACTGTTCCCAGTGTAGGCTAGGTAATCTCAATGATTTTTACCTGGATCCTGTGTCCCAGCTTGCCTGTCTAGACATACCCCCTTCATGCAGAAGACTGTCCCACTGCATGCTGGTACTATCTGCTCTAATGAGTCCCCAGCTTCAGTCTGTGTTTGTAACCACCACTGCAGCACAGATAATGAAAACTCCTCCATGAACAGCCATCCAGCTTGTTATCCCAAAACACTGAGCCTCTTAATTCAATACCTTTTTCACAGGCCGCTATAACACTTTCCTAGCAATTTAATGCTATCAGTGTGACATTGACACATGAGGTAATGCAGCCTGACATAACACAGTGAGCTTTAGAAGACAGAAATAAAGAACTGTGTCTTTACTAAAATCACCACATCAGCTGGTGAATATGCAGTGCCTTGTGAAGAGAGATACTGACATTTTCCTGATGCTGGATGCTGTAACTGTTTTCGCAAAGAGCAGAGCAGCAGTCTGTACCATTGTTTTGTTATTCAGGCACCAAGCAGCATCTTGTAACAAACGATCACTCACACTGCTGTGGTGATACCTTGTCCCATTTCCTCTTCATCTAAAAGAGGCCATCTAGTACTAACAATTACTTGCTTGTTAATGGTAGGCCCTTGCTGCAGCCCACAGGTGAAACTTAATGGGTCCCATAAACTCACCTGGGTCAGTATTTAGCAACTATTGAAGTTCCTGGGAAGAATGGTAGCCAGACTACCCAGTCACTACCCAATTGTACCAAGGTAGCTCATTTATGGCTGGGTGTCTTGGTTTGAGATAATTTGGAGGGGGAGAGACCCCGGACAGAAGCCTTTCTTCTCCAACACAGAGAAAGTGAAAAAAATTACTTTTACAAGGAAACCATCAAAGAACAGTATTGATAAACACCCCCCAACCTGCCAAAACCTGGCAAGAATAGCCTGGAGGGTCAGCGATGGGCTGAAGCCGCAACAGTGCCAAACTGCATGGTTGCTGCCAAGCCGAAACCATGTGGTCACCACCAAGCCAATCTGCTGGGGGCAGGTAGCAGTTCCAGGCAGTAGCAGTTCCAGGTGGCAGAAGTCCTGTGGAGTGAGGGAAGAAGACTCCCAGAACAACCAAACACCACCCCATCTCAAAGTACCTTCCCACAGTCCAAAAACCAGCTGACATATTTGGGTAAAGAAAAATGAAAAGTGGATACCAGATTCCCATTATGTAACCCATGTCATTATTCACCCTTATATCCCTTTTTCTTTTCCTCCCCTTGCCAATATGCCCTGATAAACACATTCCATACAACTGTATACATTAATATACACATACAGGTACAATATTACAGAAAGTTTCAATCAAAAATCAGGTCCCCTTGAGGTATACACCATGCTTCCCCATCTTTCTGCGTTACCCACCAAGCGCAACCTGGTCCTTGAGGACAATCCTGCTTGAGGCAGGACTAATCCAAACCGTTTTCCCTAACATTCCTCTCAGGTGCATTACGGGAACTTTATCTCCATCCATGGTGTGAAGGGGTTCTGATTGGGCTGGGTCAGCCCGATTGACAGAGTCTCTGGTGTTAACTAGCCATGTAGCTTTTGCTAAGTACTTCTTAAATCCAATTTTTGAAGGTCCCTCTGCCCAGCGCCTTCAGTGGCAACTTCAACAATCCATTACACCTTTCTACCTTTCCAGTGCCTGGTGCATGGTAAGGGATATGATATATCCACTCAATACCATGCTCTTTAGCCCAGGTGGTAACCAGGCTGTTCCTGAAATGAGTCCCATTATCTGACTCGATTCTCTCAGGGGTGCCATGTCATCACAGAACTTGTTTTTCAAGGCCCAGGATGGTGTTCCAGGCAGTGGCAGGAGGCAGCAAGTGTGTCTCCAGCCATCCAGTGGTTTCTTCCACCATGGTAAGCACATAGTGCTGCTCACTTTGGCGGGTCTGTAGCAGTGTAATGTAATCAGTTTGACACACCTTTCCATACCTATACTTAGTCCATCACCCATCATACCATAGAGGCTTCACCTTCTTAGCCTCCTTAATTGCAGCGCATGTCTCACAGTTGTGGACAATCTGGGAAATAGTCTCCATGGTTAAATCTACCCTTCAGTCTTGTGCCTTTCTGTGGGTGGCAACCCTTCTCTGATGGCCCGAGGCATCATGGGCCCATCAGGGGAGAAACAACTCTTCCTTGTGCTGCCAGTCTAGATCTACCTGCAACACCTTGACTTGTGCAGCTCAGTTTGCCTGTTCATTGTTGCAGTGTTCCTTGTCAGCTCAACTCTACGGCACATATGGGTCCACATGGCAGACCCTCACAATCAGCTTCTCTACCCAGTTGCCAATGTCTTGCCACAGTTGGGAAGCCCAAATGGGTTTTCCTTTGCTTTGCTGATTGGCGTTTATCCACCTGTCTAGCCATCCTCACAGAGCATTGGCCACCATCCACAAGTCAGTGTAGAGGTAGAGCCCTGACCACTTCTCCCATTCAGCAATGTCCAAGGCTAGTAGGACAGCTCTGAGATCTGCAACTTGACTTGATCCACCTTCTCCTTCAGTGGCTTCTGCAACACATCATGTGGGGCTCCACATGGCTGCTTTCCACTTTTGGTTTGTCCCTACAATGTGACAGGAACCATCAGTGAAAAAAATATATCACTTTTCATCTTCTGGCAGTTGATTGTATGGTGGAGCTTCCTCAGCATGTGCCACTTGCTCTTCTTCCTCTTCATGAATGGAGAACTAATAACAACAGATGAGGAGAAGGCTGAGGTTCTCAACAACTTTTTTCTCCTGTCTTCACTGGAAACCTCTCTCCCAACACCTCCCAAGTTAAAAAACCACAAGATTGGGACCAGGGCAGTGAAGTTCCTCCCACTGTATGTGAAAGTCAGGTTCATGACCTCCTGAGGAACCTTAATATACATAAGTCTATGGGACCTGACGAGATGTACCCCAGAGTCCTAAAAGAATTGGCTGATGTAGTCACCAAGCCACTCTCAATAATCTTTGAGAAATCCTGGCAGTCAGGTGAAGTCCCTAGTGATTGGAAGAAGGGGCATGTTACAACCATTTTCAAAAAGGGTGTAAAGGAGGACCCTGGGAACTACTGATCTGTTAGCCTCACCTCTGTGCCTGGGAAAATCATGGAGCAGATTCTCCTAGAATGTCTGCTAAGGCACATGGAGGAAAGGGAGGTGATCAGAGACAGTCAGCATGGCTTCACTAAGGGCAGATCCTGTTTGACAAACCTAGTGGCTTTCTACGATACTGTGACTACCTCAGTGGACAAGGGACAACCTGTGGATGTGATCTATCTGGACTTGTGCAAGGCCTTTGACACGGTCCCCCACAACATTCTACTGGCCAAGTTAGAGAGCTATGGATTTGATGGGTGGACTGTTCAGTGGATAAGGAACTGGCTGGATGGTCACATCCAGAGGGTAGTGGTTAATGGCTCAAAGTCCAGCTGGAGATCAGTGACAAGTGGTGTCCCTCAGGGCTCTGTACTGGGGCCTGGACTGTTTAATATTTTTATAAACGATATCGACAGCAGCATTGAGTGCACCATCAGCAAGTTTGCAGATGACACCAAGCTATGGGGTGCTGTTGATAAGTTGGAGGGGCAAGATGTCATCCAGAAGGACCTGGACAAGCTGGAGAGGTGGGCCCAGGTGAACCTCATGAGCTTCAACAAGACCAAGTGCAGGGTCCTACACCTGGGTCGGAACAATCCCCACTATCAATACAGGCTAGGGGATGAGATGATGGAGAGCAGCCCTGCAGAAAAGGACTTGGGGGTGCTGGTGGACAAGAAGCTGGACATGAGCAAACAGTGCACACTGGCAGCCCAGAAGGCTAATCGCATCCTGGGCTGCATCAAAAGAAGCGTGGCCAGCAGATCCAGAGAGGTGATTTTGCCACTTTACTCTGCTCTGGTGAGACCTCATCTGGAATACTGTGTCCAGTTCTGGAGCCCTCAATACAGAAAGGACATGGATCTGATGGAGCAGGTCCAGAGGAGGGCCACAAAAATGATCAGGGGGCTGGAACACCTCTCCTATGAGGACAGGCTGAAGGAGCTGGGATTGTTCAGCCTGGAGAAGAGAAGACTTCGGGGGGACCTAATAGTGACTTTCCAGTACTTAAAGGGAACTTATAAGAAGGCTGCAGAGGGCCTGTTTGCAAAGGCCTGCAGTGAAAGGACAAGGGGCAATGGTTTTAAACTGGAGAGGAGGAGATTTAAATTGGACATTAGGAAGAAGTTCCTCACCACAAGGGTGGTGGAACACTGGAACAGGTTGCCCAGGGAGGTGGTTGAGGCCCCATCCCTGGAGGCATTCAAGGCGAGGCTTGACAGGGCTCTGGGCAACCTGATCTAGTTGGGGATGTCCCTGCCCAGTGCAGGGGGGTTGGACTAGATGACCTCCAGAGGTCCCTTCCAACCCTAACCATTCTATGATTCTATGATTCTATGTGCTAGACCAAAATTCTCGCCTTCAGGCCAATTTGTGATTACTTCCAAAATCCCAGGGCAGCTCAGGTTTCCAATATGGGCATGCTGTCATCAAAGTATGCAGTTGTTTAATTCTCTCTGCCTCCGCAGTGGCAATTCCAAAGGCCCATCGATGGCCTTTTGAGTCTTTGAAGTGCCTGTTCCTGAGATAGTCAATGCCCAGGATACACAGAATGTCTGGGCCAGTTACAATGGGGTGTTTCTGCCATTCTTTCCCGGTCAAACTCACTTCAGCTTCTAACACCGAGAGCTCTTGATAGCCCCATGTCATGCCAGAGATGGAAACAGATTCTCACCTCACATGTCCTGATGGCATTAAAGTATATTGAGTGCGAGTGTCGACTAAAGCCTTCAGATTATTACCCACTTCTGGTCTTTCAAGTGGGTAGTGATGATGTAGAAATGAGAGACTCACATTCAATGAAAAGAGGTTTCAGGACCTTGGGGCAACTGGTAAAGGGATCAGGAGCTCAGGTTGTGTTCTCCTCCATGCCCTTAACATCAGCAATGGGCAAGGGAATATATAGGAAGAGCCAGTGGGTCAGTTCATGGCTCCAGGGCTGGTGTCATCGACAGGGCTTTGAGTTTTATAATCATGGCTCAGTATTCAAGGCACCAGAGCTGCAAGGAATAAATGGGGTGCGCTTGTCACAGAGACGGAAAAGGATTCTAGGACAGGAGTTGGCAGGGATCATTGATAGGGCTTTAAACTAGGTTTGAAGGGGGAAGGGGTTAGTAATCTCAAGCTTGCCTTTGACTAGCAGTGGGGCAACATGCCAAGAGCAGAGGGAAGGTGTGCTAGTAAGGGCTCTCAACTTCCTGCTGTGAGGCAAGCCAAGGAAGTTGCACCAAGACACTCCGAAGGAATCAAAGGGGATTTACCTAAGAGGGTGACACAGCTGGCCCAGCTGAAGTGCCTCTATGCAAATGCATGCATCTTACGGGTTAAGATTAAAGGGAAAACAGGGGAAGGTAATATTACAGTAGGGGTCTGCCACAGGCCACCTGACAAGCAGAACCAAGCAGACAAGGTCCTCCATAGGCAGATAGAAGTGGCTTCACATTCACAGAATCATAGAATGGCCAGGTTGGAAGGCACCCAAAGATCATAGAATCATAGAATCATAGAATGGCCAGGTTGGAAGGGACCCTAAAGATCATCTAGTTCCAACCTCCCCGCACTGAGCAGGGATGCCAATCACTAGACCAGGTCACCCAGGGCCGCATCCAGCCTGGCCTTGAACACTGCCAGGGATGGGGCATCCACAACCTCACTGGGCAACCTGTTCCAGTGCCTAACCACTCTCCGGGTAAAGAACTTCCTCATAATCTCCAATTTAAATTTACCCTCCTTCAGCTTATAACCATTCCCCCTTGTCCTATCACAGTCTGACCGCTTAAAAAGTTTCTCCCCTTCTGTCTTATAATCCCCCTTTAGGTACTGGAAAACTGCTATAAGATCCCCTCGAAGCCTTCTCTT
>VWZO01017233.1:78296-90995 GCA_013396975.1 Bucco capensis
CCAAGAGGGCCAATGGCATCCTAGGATGCATTAAGAGAAGTGTGGCCAGCAGATCAAGAGAGGTCATTCTCTTGCTCTGCTCTGCCCTGGTGAGACCCAACCTGGAATACTGTGTCCAGTTCCGGGACCCCCAGCTCAAGAAGGATAGGGAGCTGCTGGAGAGAGTCCAGTGCAGGGCCACCACGATTATTAAAGGAGTAGAGCATCTGTCCTATGAGGACAGGCTGAGAGACCTGGGTCTCTTCAGCCTGGGAAAGAGGAGACTGAGAGGAGACCTTATTAATGTTTACAAATATGTTAAGGGTGAATGTCAGGAGGAGAGAGCCAGGCTCTTCTCAATGTCATCCAATGTTAGGACAAGAGGGAATGGGAGCTAGTTGGACCACAGGAGGTTTAGTATTAACCTGAGGAAAAACTTTTTTACAGTAAGGGTGGCAGAGCACTGGAACAGGCTGCCCAGGAGTGTTGTTGAGTCTCCTTCTCTGGAGACATTCCAGAGCTGCCTGGATGCATTCCTGTGTGAGCTTGTCTAGGTGATCCTGCTCTGGCAGGGGGGTTGGACTAGATCATCTTTCTAGGTCCCTTCCAACCCCTGACATACTGTGATACTGTGAAAATCTCACTTCCTGCTGTGGACCATTAAGTCACATATCTGGCACCACCACGGGTGTTATTAGGGCAGGTTTGTGGTTGGGGATTTCAACAACAGCTAAACAGACCTGGAGTGAAGTACCCTTTGTTACAAATATTGAATACCTGCTCTGGTGATAGAGGATCTTCTGTAAAGGCACAGTCGTTGTCAGATTATTTTAGAGAACAAGACCTGCATTATCAAGCAGGAATAGCTCAGATATGTGCTATTTCTTCCTTTCTGTCTCAAAGCAGTAACAGAAATGTAGTAGTCCTGGATGGAGCTGGGGTCACTGCAGAAAAGCACACGATGCTTTCCAAGGCATTTGTGCAGTTGGTTTGTTCCTGAGTCCTTGTTCTCCTGGTACTGTTTGTTGAGGCTCCAACAGGGTACAAATAGGTCTACTCTGACTCTTCACAAACCCTGAAAGTTGAGTGGTGGAGCGGCTGTGGTTTTCATAATGGATCAGAATCCACCATCTCAGTATGTCAGGAAAAGGCCGATGAGCCATTTCTTCAAAGATCCTCCAGTTTCTCCTGTATGGCCAGGCTGTGTGAACAGTGGACAGGACCTAGGAAAGCCCTTCCACCCTGTTACATTCACATGACTTTTCTGGCTCCTCTTCCTAACTCTGTCATTGATGTTCATGCATTTTCCTTTCCTAATGTTTCTTAGGTACTTTAATGTCTTTGAGCTCACTGCTCTGCAAAAGCCACATAGGATCAGCCGTTAAACAGGTAGCATTCTAAAATCAGGATGTTCTTACCTGAGAAGTGGTTCTTCAAACATTGTTTCTGTCCTTCCACTGATATGCTCCCCAACACTAAGACAGGAAGTCTCACATTTAGACTGTGCATTACTAGACCTTGCTTTTTTCCATATCAGTGCAAGAAGATATTAAATGTGTATTTTCCTGGTCTGAAGTAAGAGAAAAACAATACATAGTAAAAGCAAAATAGTTTCTTCAGCCCTGAACCAATCCCTCTATTTCCACGTCAGTTTTTAAATGGGTTTTAATGCTGTGGCAGTGAACTCTTTGGTGTGAAATCACTTCTGACCACTGGAGATATGGACAACATGGGAAGATGTGCTACTCTGGGCATAACAAGTACAGCATTCTCCTAGGGTGAATTATTTCTCTTGAGAAATGAAAAGCAATGTAGGATAATTCTACATCTTCCAGGTTTCCTGCTCTAAATAAAGGTGCTAATCATCAGGAAGGAAAACAGGGAAAAAAAGATTCTGCTGAGAGGGAGGAGAAATATTTTTCCTTTGAAGCAGACAGGAAGGTGCTTTGGGGCAATTTCATTATTTTTCTAAGAGTGACTAGCCAGCTCTTTGATTTGAGGTACACTTGTGCTGTAATGGACACATTGTTGGGGTTTGTTTTTCAGTGTCAATCCCCTTCCAGAGCTCATGGCTTGCTCTTTAAATAGTCCAGAGTTGATAAATGCATCTTTTTCAGGGAACACCAGGAAAAACTGCTCTTTGTGCTTCCTTTGCCCTGAACTCCAACATGTACAGGAAAGTCAGCCCATGTCTCTCTGTGATAAAAGAGCAGGCTTTTGCTGCAGCTGTCCTGGTGAGTGGGTGCTGGGACTAGGCTGGAGAATGGGGAGGAGGATGTGTGCATCTCATTCAGTCTCTTTTCTAGTATCACTATTTAGCACTGATCTTGTCCCTTGCTATTCACTGCTAGCAACAGGACCAAGATCACCATTTTTTTCTCTCCCAGTCTGCAGTCATTGATCTCTCTTGCTGAAGAAGGATGGGATGCTTTATTTCTTTCTTTCATCTTGTACTATTTTAACTAAAGTTTTGGTGGACACAGAGCAGCTTCATGAACAAGCTGCAGAGATAAATGGAAATAACCTTGCTAAAAAGATTGACTGACACTGCCAACGTGTTTAGAATAAATTTCCAAACAGCCCCAATGAGCAAGTTGCTCCAGCTAGAGCATGGTGGGAATCCTGTGGAACTTGATAATATCTGCCCAGGAGGCAGTAAACTGGTGAGGATCCATGTGGGTACTGCATACCAACCCACCCCTAAAACCCCGTTTAATGCCATTGTCCTGCTGCCAGAGGCTGGAGAAAGTCATGTGTATTTGAGTAGTGCATCCAACGCCATGGGTGTTGCACCCATGGTATTTGCACAGGTGTTGTCACTGGCACATGACACTGTTCCCCAATTCAAGAGGCACAAGGACACACTGGAAAGTCCAGTGAAGGGCAACAAAGATGATTAAGCAGTAATTGTTTTATGAGGAGATGCTGAGAGATCTGTGACTGTTCAAATTGACACAAAGAAGTCTCAGGAGGATTGTGTTGATGTGTACAAGTATCTGATAGGGGAAATAAAGAAGATGGAGACAGATTCTTCTCACCAGTGCCTGGTGACAGGATAAGAGGCAACAGACACAGATTTTAATACAGAAAATTCCATTTAAACATAAGAAAAGGATTTTTTTTCACTGCACAGGTAATCAAACACTGGCACAAATGACCCAGAGAGGTTGTGGAGTCTTCATCCTTGGAGATACTCAGAACTTAACTGGACACCTCACTGAGTAACCTGCTTTAGCCAAGCTTACTTTAAGCAGGGGGTTGGTCTAGACATTCTCCAGAAATCCCTTCCAGGCACAATGATTCTGCAATTCCGTGTCTTGAAACTTAAGGGACAACTTGTGTCTTTGGTTGAGGTCTGTGCTTTGTAGCAGGTAATTTCCTAGTTTCAAGAATGTTCAGGAAGCCAAAGTACAAAAGAGGAATGAATGTGAGACTGGTAGAGAACTGCCAACACATACTGTAGAGTGACCACAGTCCACAGAACCCTGGGTGACTTGTTGACATCTCAAAAATGTTCCATCATTTTCTTTTCAGGGTTAAAGAAGATATTTGCAAACTAAGGTAGCAGGCATATGGCAGTGAGTTCTTGGAAGAGCAAGAGCTCTTTAATGCCTCTGGGATGCAAATAATAAGTCAGCAGAGATATGTCACCATGAGCATAACCTTTCTTTGTCTGACTAATAACAGGATTTGTTAGTAGAAGTGTCAGAACCTCCCATCCCCCCAAATTCAAAAAGAACTTCTGTTTCAACAAGGAAGTCAGGAAAATGTTCCCAAATGCCCTTTTCTTCATTACCAAGTTGGTTTCCCCCTGGGGGGGGGGAGAAGAAGGAAAGAAAACTGAAACTATGAATAGCTCAGAAGGCCAAGGCAAGAGATAGGTGATTTGGTGGTCCTGCTGAAGCATCCATCACCTTAGTCTGTCCTATGTTCATGTCCACTCAATTCATCCTGGTTGCTTGGCAAAGTCAGACTATCACAGGTAATTTCCTTGCATATGTTAGCCTGCAGGGTCAAAGCAGCAAGTTGTAATTTACTTTTTTTTACTTTGTAATTACCAAGTATGAAGGGTTTGGAGGTAATACAGACCAGAAAAAATACACTAAACCCTACAGCCTGTGGTCAGCTAGCACTCCCAAAATGTGAAGGGACCACCACAAACCGTGTACACACTTCTATGAGGTATTTTTTGATAGCTACAGATACGTGGTGGAGAGGTGAGGTTAGGTGGAATGTGAACTCATATCTTTCTTATGGTTTTAAGGCTTCGTGTTTCTAGTAAAACGGAAGGAAGAATCAGTTTCTGTAACAGAAGCTGCTCCATTAACTTTTGCCCCCAAACCCTTTGATTTCCAGGACATTTGACGCCTCTGGCTCTGGCAAACAGTTTTACAGGGCTTTGTAAGGGTTTGTTGAACTAAAGCTACACAGTAGTGCTTCTTCCTGGAATAGTTCCTGTGTTATTATGTTGACAGGGGGCACACCAACTCCTGCTCTTCTTGCTCATTTTTGCTGCTACAGGTATTGCAGAAGCCCCATCTCCTGTAAGTGCCAGGCAAGGAGAAGTCCCTTACAAGAAAGAATGAAATTTTATCCAGGACCAGGCTCCAAGATTCTTATATCTGATCAAAAGCCAGCAATCCCCTCAAAAGTATGATCTGACTCTAGAAGGGGGATCAGGTAATGGTCTTGAGCAAGTTGACATTGTTTTCAGTTTCAGAACAACATCATGCTCACTGATGCCATTATCTGAAGCAAATACCAGTCACTTCTGGCACTAGCAGGGTGCCAAGCTATGTGAATATACTTCAAACCTTATTTTGTTGTTTTACTAGGAATCGCACCAGGCTGGCACTTGGAGTATATTGATGTGAAAGATTCCACCATGGACAAGACATTTCGCTTCCAGTGTGATCGCTGGCTGGCCAAAGGTGAAGATGATGGGCAGCTCATAAGGGAACTGGCTTGTGCTAATAATGACATCTTGGAACTAAAAGAACGGACTGGTAAGTTTAGACCTGATTTGTGGCATTTGCTGAGGGATCTCGGAGGCCATATGACCACATTTACTGCGACCTGCTTCTCTAAGATTTCCCATGCAACAGACATTTTTATTTTCAGCGTTTAAGTGTTGGATTATTTAATGTACTCTTCAGTTCAAAAGTGCAATGCTGTGACAAGAAAAAAACAAATCAGGATTTATGAGGAAGAACAAGATCACGTTCTGGATTGAAATCTAGGAGAGACCCATCTGCATTGGGTCAGTCCAGCAGTAAGCCATAAGGACACATGTTAATGGTCCCATTAGAAATAATGGGCTTGCGTCTGAGTCTTTGAGGCAAAAAATAAGTTAAATCCTTAAAGCTTTGTAAGTAACATTGCTCCAGCTTCCTCCTCGTCATGTGTTGGGCTACTAGCACAGGTGTCCCAGAAGAACATGACAGCTGAACTTAACACCACATACCCCTGGGTCAGCTCTAGGTAATTCCACTGTGTCTAAGGTAATTACACTGATGTCTAATGTGCTGAGCAAGGGAGCAAGAATTATTTAACCACACTGATGATATGCAAAGAGTATCTCAAAAACTCCTGCATCACAGTGCTCTTCTACAGGAAGAGTCCAGGAGAGTCAATAATCATATTAGTTTAGTGTGATTCTATTCTGTCTCTGCAAAAAAATCAGCCTCATGATTGACGTTTGGGATACTTACATGCCACCACAGGATCTGACAGGCACATGCTATTGAGCATGTGCATACCCCCACCATCCCTGTTAAGAATAATGAAATAAAAACTGTAGGACTTGGGCTGCATTATAAGGAGAGTGCTTAGCACAGCAGGCAGCTGGACACAGCTTGTTCAAGAGCAGCTCCATCTACTCATGCTAGCTGATCTAGCTGCACTCATATTTTTCAGGTATTCCATCCCTGCATGATATCCAAGGTACTTAGAAGTCGAAAGTCCCACAGATTTCAATGTAGTTTTTTCATTATTTTGCAAATGCTTTCTTGTGTGCTGTGATAAATATTTGTAAGGGAGTTTTTAAGCAAAATGACAGCCAAATGAAAAGATCTTTCTGGCCATCAGCTCTTCCATTTCTTTATAACATGTGTGTTAATTATGCTTTAAAGCCTATGAGATTGTCACAGTAACAAGCAACAGAGAGGATGCAGAAACAAAGGAAAACATCTGGATCATCTTGGAAGGAAAGCTGGGACGCTCAAAAGAATTCCTTATGGAAAATTCCTCCAAGAAAAGGAGATTTGAAAGGTAATGGGACAGAATGGTGGGCTAAGGGAACTGTCCACCAGCTATGTGTCTTCCACAGAGGCCACCTCTTCTCTAAGATGCATTTGTGCCATGCTGTTTCTCACCCCACTTCCAAAAAGCCTAATGGCTTCTCACCTGGAGCAAAAGGAAGATGTAAAATAAGTTTCTAACAGGCAAACGCAGAGTGGGCCTAAAAATTATAAGGAAACTGCATTTGGTTAAAGGAAATGGGGATGATGTGTACTTATGTGTGTGTCCCCCCCGCTTTTGTATTAGTACATACAAACAGGCTTCTAGTGCATCCCCAGGGAAGCTGTGTGTTTTTTAGCTGGGAGGAGCAGAAGGAAGCTGGAGGTGGTTTTACTTGCTTTTACAGCATTTCACTGGCAGTTAGAATCAGAGAGAAGCAAAAATAGTTGGAGGTTAGATGTTGTCAAAGCTGCTCAGATTTGACTTCCCAGATGAATCTGGGGAGTAAGGCTGAAAGATCACTGTCATATGAGGAAAGCTGAATACCAGACTTGTGCACAAACAAGCTGGAGGTGCATCTATGTAATGTGGGGCAGATTCCTTCACCAATGTGGGAAAAAAAATGCTCCAGATGTAAGATGAGTTTTATAGTTTGTTGACAGGCTCGGTCTGAAAATCACTTGGGGTCTTCTGTGGCCCCTGGTGCGAGAACTNTCATAGTTTGTTGAAGGTCAGAGCACACCCTTAGGAGATAGGAAACTCTTCAAATTCATGGACGTTTCTGATGTTCTATTGCTTTACAGGGAGAAAAGGTTTTTCTTGTGGCTCTGTAAAGGAAAATGAAATCACAGCTGATGTGGATTTTTGGTATGGATGGCTCAGATTCCATGTGAAACATGGATGGTGGGGAGGAGCTTCCTACTGACCTTAGGCTGATGGTGTCTATAGTGGAGTTACAGACACCACTCTCCAAAGCAGTCCATCCTTGCAGACAGGTTCGAATAAGGACTAGTCCAATGAGATAAACTTAACAGACACACAATGGACAGGACAGGGAGCCAGCCAAGGGTTCGACTGAGACCAATTGTTTCTCTAAACTGTTTTCAAGCTGAGTTTCAGAAAGAGTGGCTGAACTAGCAAATATAAAAGAGCTCTGATGGGTAGATGTGTAAGAGATACACTGTCTTTTAAGGATGAATGAATAAGTGGCAGAGGGGAAATTAGTCATTCTTTAGCTTTATCTATAATGAGGCAAATTGATTTTGTATGTGGAACAGCTCAAGTTTATCCTGGAGAGTACTAGTGGCAATAATTTAAAACGTCTCCCCTAATCAGAGAAAATACTAAATTTAAATATGGAAATTATACTTTGTGTTGAAAGACTGTAGGTTAAATCAAATTACTTTAAATGAAGGTTTATCTTCTATCTTCCATAGCCATGTGCAAATTACTCTATGTCCGTACGAAACAAGTCATTGCCAGCCTTCAATATACAAACTGAAATTCCTCCTTGTTTCCTATAGGGGAGCAACAGACACATTTCACTTTTCTTCAAAGAATGTCGGTGATATTGCAGCCATCTGTGTTGGTCACTGTCCAAAAGATGGGAAGAAGTCATCAGCAAAAGCTGATGTCTTCTGGCATGTCCAAGAGATTATCATAACGGAGATGGAGCTCTGCAACAAGTAAGTGCCTTCTCATCTGCAAGGAACCACTCTGGGAGGACATGGGAAGTTAAGAATCTCTGCATGCATCCTCCTGAAACACTTCAGAATTAGGCAAAAAAGCCTTACAAAAAGGCTTTTTTAAGAAAGCCTTACCAAATCTTAGCCTGTTTCTGAAAGCTCAGAAGAAAGTGTTTTGTGTGTCAGCTACGGAAAGCGGTGGCCTAACTTGCCTGTGAAATTTCTGAGTTTTCAGAGAGGGCATTTGCTTGTGCAGGTACATTATAAACAACATGGCTTGGGTGAATCTCACAGGTATGACAAATAAATGTCTCAGCCTGTTGGAAATACTTAGATTGACTGAAATTTAAGAGTTCTGTAATATGGTCTGTACTGACTGACCTTTAGATAACCCTTGTAAAAAGAACTAGAAAAAAACTGAGAGTAAGAGAAAGCCTGAAGCTCTGATTCAGACCAGTTTGGATGAAAGATCCTTCTGGTATAGCACAAACGGCCCACCAGAAACGTTGCAGTCATCAACTTAGCTTCTCTGATTTAAATACAACTGGAATCTGCCATGGCCAAAAAACAAACATGTCAGAAGAGCTCTGAGCACATCAGGTCCTACAAACTTTGACCACAGACTCATCTTTGGAAGGGGTGTTGTTCATGTCTCAGGGAGCAGATAGCACAAGGGACTGTGCAGGAACTGGAGAAGATCAGCCGTTTGCAGAAGAAACTCCTTTTCAGAGAAAATATCCACAATGTTAATTGTGGATTTGTTTCCTTCTTCACGATATTTCTGTTGCTGCTAAAGAATTTAAATACAAGGAGTTTGTTCCAACTGAGACAACTGAGTATTTAAGAAGAAATCCTTAAAATGCTAGTGCTTATTTTTTTAGAAGCTAAGAATCTCTCCTAGCAAATTAATCAGCCAGAAGATGAGGCACAATAATATTTGCTGAATGAAAACTCAATCAATTTCATACTAAAACATGTTCTTTTCTCCTGGTGGGGAAAAGCCCAGAACCCTTGAAGCCCAATTGTTCAATCAAATCTGTGCACTAAACTCATTGGGAGCATGATGAAACTGCTGAAAGGATGTGTTTTGAAAGGCCCAAAGACCTTCTCAAAAAGCATCAGTTTTCTTTAAAAAAAAAAGCATCCATTTTTATAAAGTTGTTTAAATTAAAGAGGGCAGCTAGGAGATATCAGCAAAGCCTGCAGCCTGTCGTTGCAATGAAGCAGAGCTCCTGCTCTGCAGGAGCAGCAGTTCACAGCAGTAGCTGCTCTACTAATGATCAAGTAGAGCAGATTGCACCTTAAAAGCAAGCTCTCACCTCAGGTGTCGTAAATATCTTAAAACCCCCACCTAGTCAAGACAAAGATCAATTTAAAAGATTTATGAGATAGCTGCAGCAATAGTTTTGAATTATAATGGGATTTTCACTTTCTAGTATTCGATCTTAGTATGTAAAAGGGCTATATTTAGATGTTTTTCCTTGCAAAATCCCAGGGCTAGAAAGGTCATCATTTTCTGTCTTACTCCTCATGAAGACTAGCATGCTCTGTTACAAGTCCAGACTATGAGACATTATGTACTTGAGGAAATAAAACTGCAGCATCAGGCAACCCCTCCACCCTATTCCCATGCATGTTTTTTCCCTGAGCCTAAAATTTCACTCCCTACAGAATTTCTTATTTACAGAGCTTCTCTCTTGAGAAAGAAGTACTTTACGCTGCAGAAAATGTTAAAATGAAGTGTTGAAACTACTTAAGAAGCGCAGGGCTGTTGGAACCACAGTAATCCTTCCTCCAGGTGTTTATTTTACGTACACACACTGCAATCCAGCTACATTTCTTCCAGAAAGATCTGCTGCAGTTTGGCAAAGGGGGAGGAGGAAGAAAAAATCATTTGAAAATTATCTACATCATTGGAGATTAAATACATCATTAAAAGCAGAGTGCTCTAGCCTCTGGTCAGGTGCCAGGTACACAGTAATTTATGGATGTACTGTGTGCTCCCTGCACATCACCAGAGGCAGCACTACACAGTCAAGGGCTTTCAACATCTGCTACCTATAATTTCTGTGCTCTATGGGGTTTATTTTGCCTGCTAAGGATGGGTTGGGTGATCTAGATGAAGAAAGGGGGGAGATTTAAACAACCTCCTCCTCCTCCCATCTATCCTATTCTGTTTTTCCTAGTTCCTAGCCCAACCTTAACTATACCATCAATGAGGTTAACTGCTGATGTCTCTGCTCTCAGACCAGTTATACCCAGCAGTGGTGAGCTGTATTAGCTGTAGGGCTGATTGCTTGTCCTGCCTCAGTGTGTCTGTAAATGGACACGCCATTGAAGAGGCAGAAGAGGTGACAAGTGTCCCACATCGACCCTCACATGTGCAGGGCAGAAGTTGGGTTTTCCAGTTGCAGCTGCAATGTTCAGTCACAGCTGTTGCTCTAAAGAGAAACAAGTGCTAACACCTACGTGGAAAAGTACTGAAACAGCATTACTATTGGGCAATTTAGCAGCATGGTCCTGCTTGATTAATCTGATCTCCTTCTATGATAAGGTGACCCACTTAGTGGATGAAGGAAAAATGAAGGAAAGGCTGCAGATGTTGTCTATCTAGACTTTAGTAAAGCTTTTGACACTGCATTCTCCTGGGAAACAGACAGATCATGGTGGGCTGTGTAAAAAGCTGGCTGGGTGGTCAGACTCAAAAAGCTGTGGTGAATGGAGTTAAATTCATTTGATAGCTGGTCACAAGTGATGTTCCCTAGTGCTCAGGTTTAGGACCAGTCTTTATAAATGATATGGATGAGGAGGTCAGGTGTACCCTCAGTAAGTTTGCAGATGACACCACTAGGCATCTGTGTCAATATATTTGAAGGTAGGAAGGCTCAACAGAGGCATCTGGACACGTTGGATCAGTAGGCCAAGGCCAATTATATGAAATTCTATAAGACCAAGTGCCAGGTCCTGCACTTGGGTCACAAACTACCATGCAATATTACGGGCTTGGGGAAGAGTGGCTAGATATTTGCTTGCTGGAAAAGACCTGGAAATATCGTTCAACAGCCCATTGAATACAAACCAGCAGCGTGCCCAGGTGGCCAAGAAGGCCAACAGCATTCTAGCTCATAACAGAAACAGCGTGGCCAGCAGAACTAGGGAAGTGATTGTCTGTACTCAGCACTGGCGAGACTGCACCTCAAATACAGTTTTGGGCCCCTCACTACAAGAAAGACATTAAGGTGCTGAAGAATGTCCATAGAAAAGCAATGAAACTGGTGAGCAGTCTAGAGCACAAATCTGATGAGGAGTGGCTGAGGAAACTGGGGATGTTTAGCCTGGAGGAAAGAAGGCTGAAGGGAGATCTTCTCACTCTCTACAGCTACCTCAAAGAAGCTTATAGCAACGTGGGGGTCGGTCTCTTCTCCCAAGTCACAAGCAATAGGGCAAGAAGAAACAGCCCAAAATTGTGCCACAGGGTGTTTTGATTGGACATTAGGAAAAACTTCTTCTCCAACAGGGTTGTCAAGCACTGAAACAGGCTTCCCAGGGAAGTGGTGGAGTCACCATACCTGGAGGTATTTAGAAGATGTGTAGATGTGGTGCTGAGAGACTTGGCTGTGTTACATTAATGGTCAGACTTGATGATCTAATGGTCTCTTTCAACCAAACCAATTCTATGATACTGTGCCTGTCCATAATATTTGTGTAATAAAGTGGCCATCCACACCATTAACATGCTGCTATTTTTCCCTTGGCAGATACTTTTTCAGGTGCAATGCGAAAATCCCTCTGCATTACAAGAGACGGGACTACAAAGTCTTCGAGTGTGCCAAGGTCATTGAGAGTTTTGCCAGCAAAGCCCGGAGCTTGGTGCCAGTTAAATATGAGACCATAGTGGTCACAGGCTTTGAAAAGGGTGCAGGGACTGACGCCAATGTGTTCATCACCATCTTTGGGTTGAATGGGGATTCAGGAAAACGAGCACTGAAGCAGAAGTTCAGGAACCTCTTTGAGAGGGGCAAAACCAACAGGTTTTACCTGGAAACACTGGACATGGGGGAGCTAAAAAAAGTCCGGGTTGAGCATGACAACAGCGGTCTGTCACCGGGCTGGCTGGTGGAACGGGTGGAGATCACCAACTCAGCAACTGGTGTGACCACCATATTTCCCTGTGGGAAGTGGCTGGATGAAAACAGGGGAGATGGGTTAATCTGGAGGGAACTTTTTCCTAGGTACTGAGGAGGATTTCAGTACCTTCTGCATGCACATTTTTCTCATTATAGTGTTTTTATATTGCATTTTACTTTTTAAAACACTGCCTTTTATCCTGAGAGATTTTTAGTAGCAAAAAGTTCTTTCTGGGTTAACGTTTTGTAAGAGTAATATCAGGGGTTTTAAAGCACATATAAAATTGTGAATGAAATAAATACATTTCTCACTGATTTGTGGTTAAAATCTACAGCTAGCAAAGTCATAAACTATCCTTTAACAGCTTAGATACCATCTTCTACTTTCAGTGCTTTGCCCTGCCAGAGCTGGGAAAGTTAACTGGTTTTCACCACTGATGGGCTCCCCTTTTAGATGAATGAAGAGGATAAAAGAATTGATCCAGTATATTCAACAAAACTGAGCTTAGAGATTCCAGTTTTTCCCACTTCTTGGCAACTGCGAACATTGCCTGTCCATAGACACACATCCATACCTCCAGAAGGCACTGCATTGAAAACAGTGAACACTGCAGGATTTTATGCAGGGCTTTTCTGCAAGGACAAAGGATGGGAGTGAAATCAATAGC
>VWZO01017235.1:0-24924 GCA_013396975.1 Bucco capensis
CCTTCTGTGTTTAAAAGTGTTTAAAAGCCCTGGGACAGTAGGATTCCTGAGTCACAGAAATCAAGTATATGCTTAAGCCCTGTGATGGCTTGGAGCACAAAGGAACAGACCACAGCTGCTGAGCTTCTCATTCCTTCTTATTAGCACTCTGTTAGGAGCACTTCCACTCTTGTGAAATTAAACTCCTTCCTTATTTTACAATTATAATTCCTGCATGATTTTAAAATTGAATTTTTTCTCACTTAACCAACAGCAAGGCATGTTTTTTTTAGTTGTTGTTATTAGGAATAATATTATTATTAGGAAAGAGGAGAAGCCAGGGATGTGTTCTATTTGGTGTTTAGTATTTAGCTGAGCACCCTGATCTAGTTGAAGCTGCCCCTGCTCACTCTAGGGGGATTGGACTAGGTGACCTTTAAAGATTCCTTCTTATGCAAACCATTCTATCATTCTATTTCTTTTTCTTGTGCATTTCCTTTCCAACCTCCAAGTTTTGCTCTGCTATTCAGCTCTGACTGGTGTGCTCCTACATCCATTAATATCAAGTCATGGGCTGGAATAACTCAGTTTAGTCGATTCCATCTGTGGTTGCTCTGGGATAACTCAAAGTGAAATCAGGCTTTCCAAAAGAACTCTCCCAAATTTGACTGATCTAATATAATCAACTAGCTGTGCTGGAAAATGCAGAACCCCCAGGAATGATTTCTGATGTGCCTTAGCAATGGGCTGCAAATACAACAAGTTGCAGCCTTGGTGTGCTACCACTGCTGGGAGGGTGAGGATCAAATTAACTCGCATTATGAGAGTTAAGACTGTGTTAAACCTCACTAGTGGTTTAGATTGGAGAAGTCACTTACAACTCCCTGTATCACTGCCCCAAACTGAAGTGGAGCCTAAAATAGTTTGTGGTTTGAGAGGCAAGCTGGTCAATGGATTTAATGAAGGCAATATGTTTTATCCATTTGTTTTTTTAGTTCCTCTGTGCTGCCAAGCCTTGTCTTGGCTAGGATGCAACACACCACATCAGAGGGTGTTACACATGGGATTGCTGCATTGTACTAAAGAAGAAACAAATATCTCATGTGATTTGGAGGAAATCTAGGTGAAACCCCTGCAGAAAAAAGCTAAGTGAGGGAAAGAATTTGTCTCCCTGCATCCAAAATCTTGACGAGAGATGATGTTGACAGAGTTCCTTTTTACTCCTTTAACTCTCTGCCTGACCTGACAGTTTTCAGTCAGATGAAGTTGTCACTAGAGTGAGCCAGAGCTCCCTGATGTCATTGGGATCTTTCCATGGGCTCTGGTGGGCTTTGGATCAAGCCTACAGTAATGGGAACTGGCAGCTCCTACTGATTCTGCAGAGAATTGGGAGTGCCTGGGGTTGGACTAGTTGCCTTGAAAGGAGTCCTGGGAGGTGGGAAACAAGTGCTAAGGTTATCAGCTGTATATATATTTTAAAGTAGAGTGTGGCCAGTACCTACAAGCAAAAATATTCTAAGTTTCTATTTATTTTAAAGCAAAAAAATGTGCAAGTGTCAGGTAATCTGGCCTTTCAGAAAAGTAAGAAAATAAGAACTGTGTGCAGTTCCCTTATCTAAATGTTTATTCTCTTAGTATGAACATTCTGATATAGGTTGTGTCATCAGCTAAGCATTCTCCTCTTCAAATCATTGGCAAAGTATCTACATTAGATGCCAAAAAATCACTGGAGGAAAACTCAGTGGCTGTATTTTGGTTTCCCATTATAAGAGGAGAGGAAACACCTCCATGCTTTACTTACTGGAACATTACCAAAGGAATATATTTGTAGCTAATCTCTTTGTTTAGTCTGAAGGAGATTACACTAATTTCTCAAAATACCTAAGCAAAAATTGTCAAGTGGCTCAGGAAATTTAAATATAGAGCTTCAGAACTTGAGTGTAATGGTTGGTTGCTAATTTTACTTGATTTTGATCAGCAAAGTTTCCTTCTCATCTTTTAAACATATTACTAATGCATCCTGGAAAGGTTATAGTCACACTGACTGCACAACACAAGCAGCTCAAGGCCTTTTAAAATGCCCATTTTAGAGCCTCCAAAATACCTAGGAAATTAATTTCCAATTCCATTGCTTTTTTTTATATAAAGAAGTTAAAATTCAGCTAGAAATGCTGAACAATTTGTGCTTTAGAAAAGTGTCTTATTTGTGCTGTTTTCATGAGCAGGTCTTAGGCATCATGTCCACTTTGAGTTTGCAAGGTTCACAGTAATATTCATTTGTTGATCTTTATCCTTCATAACTTTCACTGACTTTTGCAAGATGTAGGACACTCAGAATTTGAAGAATAAGGTTTCATTTCTTTTTTTATTTCATTTTTGGGGGAATATTTTAATATCTATTATTTAGGCATAATCTTATTTTTAAAAACTCTGTGCAGAAGGAAAAATCTAGGACTGTCTAAAAAAGGAATTAGGAATGGAAGAAAGCATTAGGGTTAAGCACTTGTGGGGCTGGCAGAAGTGTGCTGTTGCCTGTAGCCATCAGAGAAAGGGATCATGGAGCAAGTGGGCCAGGCTGAAGGGGAACTGTCAGTGAGACAGCCCCAAGGATGGGTCCAAAGGAAAGACTGAGATCTTGCTTAAGACTGAAAAAGGCTTCCTAAAGCAAACGTGTCAGGAAAGAAGTTAAGTGTACAGAGAGGCATTTTCTGTGTAATTCTGGAGTAATGATGATGACAGTTTGGTGGAAATGCAGCAGCAAATTGAAGGGTTTGGAGGAGAGACAAAGAGAATGTGGAACTCGTTCCTGTTCATCCTTTGCTGCTTGAGTCAACATGCATATTTAGCATATAAATGGGTTTCTCAAAAATGCTCATTGCCACCTCAAAGAATTCATAGAAGATACTTAGAAAATATAATTTGGTGGGAATAAGGAAAATGATCCCAAGACCATTGAATTTCACCTCTTTTTCCTCTCTGTAAAGCTGATTGAACACCAGGTACACTTGTATTTGAAAAGCTGTCAGGTTCCAAAGGATGTTCTTTGGCCAGGCTTAAAAAGCCATGGCAGAAATGAACTATCACAGCTATGCTTCTACTTTTCACCAGGTGATGATCCATCTTAGAGATCTAAAATTAAGAGTGGTCAGAATATCTGAAAAATGCCAAGGAAACTGTTATCAAATATAAACCTTTTTTAGTTCACGCTCTCATCCTCAGAACTAGAATATTTTTGTCAAAAGAGAGAATGATTATTGAGTTTTAACTGAGCAACAGCACTGTTTTGAAGTCTACTCTTTTTGTTCTGTAGTTCAGGATAGTTTTGTTCTACCTTGTTCTTAACTGGGTGCTAAATATCAGCTCTGTAGCTGCTCTGTAACATTGGACAGGAAGGGGGAAATACATCTTGAACCTTCACATTATCTTCTCTCTTTCCTTTCTTTCCACTCAAGGTCTTTGCACAGCAAGACATCCTCTGCCACATTTCCTTTAAAGTGATAAAGATTTCCTTCTTTCTTCACCTGTGACTCCAGAGCAAACTCTCTTTTGTTAGACATTTCCAGTGTTAGTCTTATCAAGACATCCTCCTTTTGGGCTTGGAGTTCTTTTCATGTTATTGATGTTTCTGCTAGGCCTGACACAGGAAAGAGCAGGGCTTTTGAAGAGCACAGTTCAGGCTTAACACATTTTCCTCAGTTCTGTTTTAAAATGAGCTTGTGCTTAAATTGCAAGCAGCCTTTGGTAAGAAACAGGGCTCATACACTCTGGGGTCTAGCAGAAAAGGTGCTTTCTGGAGTCTGTGCACGTGCAAGCACAGAAATATCAGCATGCAGACACATGCCCCTGTTCACTGAAGCTCTTGGCTAATTTGCCAGCTGGTATGAGATTATTAGGGTATTTATTTGTTCAGTAGGAATCCTGAGCACTTCCTTAGCTGTGAAGCAATATATCAATCCAGCCTTATCCTAAATAAGCAAGGGCTGTTGCTGAAGAAAGCACAAGCAAGAGCCTACCCACTGTGGGGAGAGGGAAATCCATTGACAAGGGTCAAACTAGACCAGTCACAAATTGGAAACCTCTTTTGCCAAATAAATACAACCTCTTTCATTTGTGCAATGCTCTTTCAGGGCAGGTTGCCCCTCTGCCACAGTCAGTACTTACTCTCCTGACCAAGTCTTGTTCCTTCCTCCTCAGGTCAATATTGGTATTCTCATTGCTGTCACGAGAGTTATCTCCAGAATCAGTGCAGACAACTATAAGGTGCACGGAGATGCCAATGCCTTCAAGTAAGTTATTCTCATTCAGATTGTATTATAACAAGTTAATAATCTCATACTAGCAATGTTATATCATAAAGACATGTGTCATGGACTTCTCCCAGAAGACTGATAGCATTCCTCTTTAGGAAAAAGCAAATGGGATTTAGTGTAGCATATCATTCTCTTGAATGCAGCCAGTTAACCTGTATTTTATGAAAGCTGAATGCTGCACAGGATGAAACCTGGGGTGCAGCAGGAGCTCAAGTGTTTTTCTACTTCTTGCAGTCTCCAGCATTTGCTGATTCAGGATTTTCCCCTTTATTAATGGAGACTTTCCTCTTCCCTGCTCTATTCAAAGATAAACCTCACAGAGCACCATGAATCTGTACTGGAGTATTGCTACTATTCTGCTCCTTCAGAGGATAAACCTTGCTCAGCATAGTATTTAGGCATATGCTTATAGAATCATGTTTATCTTTGAGACTGTCTTGATACTGCAGAGCACACAGAATTAAGCTGGATGTCATCATTCTGGCCAGGCTTGGCGAATGCAGCTCTGGGGAGGGCTCCATCCACGCTCTTCCCAAGCACTTTTTCCAAGCGCTGCTGGCTGCAAAGGCCAATTTGGGACAGACAAGAGCAGTTGCCAAAGGCACAGCACAAGGACTCCTCAGGAGGTAGAAGCTGCAAGACACGATTCTTTCTNGATGAGGCTGCCTAGGGAATTAAACTGTTGGACTGATTAAAGTTCTGAATCACCAATGATGATATGAGGATGATGAAAAACTTCCTGAGGTGCAGGTTGATATAAACCCTCTGTTTGCTTTAAACTAACTTCCAGCCTCAAAAGCTGAGCAGTGGCTGCAAAGCAGGACGTTAAATGCTGCAGTTAAAGCTGGATATAAATGTGTGCTTAAATTCAAGCATGTCTTATATCAGGGTTCCTTGAGCCTCTTCAGATGGTGGCTTCTCTCAGAGTGTATCCTCTTTAAGATGCTGCACTAGCAAGGCTAGAGGAGAAATGTAATGTTTCTGAGCCACAGACTATATGTATGATAAGGATCTGGTGCCACTGCTCTGAAATGGTATTATGAAAGATAATTTTTATGCTTGGGTTACTTATGCCATTAAGTTTTAAATGTTGGTGACAGTTACCTAATTCAAGTTAGTTTGATTATCGTGTACTTCTTCACCAGGAAAAGAAAAACAGTAAATAATTCTGCACAAAAATCTGTAAGACAATTACATTGCAGTAAAATGGAAGTTCTGAGAGGTAAAATGACTACTTCAGGTTTGGCTGAGTCCCTGTGACCTTCAGAAAAACAAAGAAAACATAGAACCTTAGGAAGCAAATAACTGTATGTTGCCAGTGCCCATTTGTATACACTATTAGAATTATGAAGACAAAGGGACAAGCTCCATAAGCAGAAGAGGAGTTACACAGATTGCTCTGTGTGCTTAGATATTTCCATACTTATATTACAAGGAATTGAGTCAATAGACACTGTGCTCTGCACACTAATATAGATTAATTTTTAAAAAGACAACTGTGTGTACACATCAGTAAAATAATTTATGAGCACTTGCTCTAGGAATAAGATTCAATCCATTTAATCAAGAGTATGTGTTCTTAATCCAAATATCATCAGCTGTAGATTTGGACTGATGGAGCTGTATACTGGAAGTGTGACTTCCCCAGACACCCTGCCTAAGAGTCTCTGGAAGCATTTAATGGTTAAACTATTGGTTAAGCAGAAATATCCTCTGCTGGAACAGCTTTTCTCATAGAACTGAAGTAATTCAATACAGTATAATTGAAGGTAAACAGAACAGCTCTTTCTCTGTAGATATGAGTCCTCAGAAGAAATTGGAAAGAAGAGTGTAAATAGCTATCCAAATCAGAACTTAGAGACTATTTACACCCTGATTCATCATAGCATGATGAAGTAGAGTTTCATCTACAGAGGGTGTCATGGAGAAATGAACTGGTCTGGTGGGAAAAAGAGAAACAGAAGGCTTTTGTAACACCAGCTTAATGTCATCAGTATTCATTATAAAGGTGAGAAGTTTGTCTGTCCAGTGTGAAATCATTTTGTCCACGAGTCTGTTTTCCAAAAGGAAGGAGAGAACAAAACAAAAGAGTTTTGTTCTGACAGATGCAAGGGAAACGTTTCTCATAGTGGAACAAAACATGCCTCCAAGCACTAAAGGATCCTCCTAGATGTTGATTAGAGGTTGTTAACAAGTGAGAGTGGATAAGCATTGCAAATCAGTGACAGAGAGCACAGAGGAATCAGAAAGATGCAATAAGCTCTGTAGTTTCTGCCAAGTTGCTGTCAGCAAGGACTACAAGGTACTGTCTGAACCCACCAGTTCAGTTGGGTTAGGGAGGAATCAGTGAAGACTGCAGAAATGCTTGATGCAATTTGAGCCTGAAATAAAGAGCCCATCAGGCATCCATCTGAACAGTGCAGTTCCTTTGGGAATAGCTGTGGGGGGAACTGCAATGTGTTCCACAGCAGTTAGCAAGAGCTGCTTAGAAACACAGCTCAATCCAAGTGACACAAGGTGGTTTGGGTGAGACAAGGAATCACTTTGTCCCCACGTTGCCTTGGTTTGCTGCACTCAAGTGGTACCTAAGGCAGAAAGGAGGGGGTTTGTTAGGGCTGTGCCCAAGGTTGCAGAAAGCCCAAGATAGAAAATGAGATCTGCAGTGCAAGGGAAGCCTGCTCAATCCAATAAACCTGAGAGGGGGCAAAAAGAGAGATTTCAGTGCTGGCTTTTCAAACTGGAATGAAATGTAAGTGGAAAGCACAAGGAGAGACAGTAAGCTGCTGTCTGCAACAATTTGGATCATAACACTTAAACAGCAGGGATTCCAAGTTTACAAGTGATAATGAACTGAAAGGTAGAGCAAAACTGGCTGGAGGAAGGATGGAAGTGCCTGCAGCCGAAGTGTGAGGCAGGTGCCAGTGCCAGCTTGCCTTTCCTTGCTAGCTCAGGCCAATATTTGCCTTAAAGCACCTGGCTAAGAGGCCCCATGCTTGCAGCTGTTGTGGAACAGCCCTGCAGTCTGCAAATCCCAGCCTGCAGGTTTTATGGAACAGGCTGGTCATCAGGCTCACCTCTTGCCAGGCTTTGCTGCCAAAGGAAAAGTTTAATTAGGCTGACAGGGCCTGGCTTCCATTTGTGCTGGCAGCCTGGGTGGGAAAGCACCTGGCTTGGATTCTTCTCCCCTAACTTTAGAACTCAGTAAAGCTAACAGCACCTCTACCTGGCCTCCTGCTCAGTGGAGGAATGAGTGTTTCTACCAAAGAGCTGATCTCATCTGTCAAGTGTTCACCTCACTTGCCTTAGAAGTTCTGATTTCTGCCTAGTGACTGTGAGCATAGCCTGGACTGCCCAGCTCGTGCTCTGATACCATCTCTGGGCAGCTCCCAAGCCAAGGGTGATAGCTCACACCTCCTGTGCCATCAGCCCATAACTGTGCAGAGATTGCCTTAGGAAACTGTCAGAACAAAGATGCACTTGTGAGCCATGAGACTATCAGTTAGCAAGGTTATTTATTGTGAGAGAAGTGCTAGTGCTGGAGCATGTTTAGTTTCCCTAAAGATTAAGTTTCTTGGCAACACAAGTGGATATTACCAACAAGTTTGTTACTCTTGGCAACAGACATCGATAAGCAGATGTAATTATTTAGAGGAATTGTTCCTGATTTTCCATAGGGCAACAGGTCCTCTCAAATGCTGACTCAAATAGGAGTACAGAAGATGGATCAGGGTGAGCCAGTGCTCTGTTCAGACTCCATCAAACTTCATGTTTAAAGGCTAAAAGAGAAGAGCAAATTGTGAACAAAATTCCTGTTTTGTCATCAGAATAATTAATTACTCATCCATCTTCCCCATTCACATTGCATCAAGCACAGTACATTATGGGCTGGCTTGACCTCTTCAGGTTCAGGTGTTGCTTGTCAGACTGGAGACATTAGACAGCATCCTGCTGAAGGTTTTCTTCTAGTTTCAGAGATACTGGTGTGGACATGTCTGGTTGGTTGGTTAAAGTCAATAATAATAGCATCTCCAAAATAATATACTGAAGAAGCTACTTAGAAGAGTAAGTTTATATGCTGCATAAACTAATTAAAGGCAAAGTGAATATAGTTCATTCATCAGTATGTGAGCAGAGATGCTAAATAATGCATAATAGATTCCTGTGGCAGTCTGAGCAAGTAAGTAGTTGGTCATGGCTGAATGTTTTTTTGTGTATGTGAAAAAAGTCACTTCTTTAGCATCTGAAACTTCAGTTCTGCAAGAGCAGTTTGCTGGTAAAAGCTGACCAGTGAGTTGTTTTGCTACTTGAATTTACTGAGGAACATACTTTTTATAGTGTTGCATTTGTTTGCATTATCCATTCTTGTCTGGGCCTTCTTTTAGGGGAATAATTAATCATATGCTTGAGTTTAAGCATATGAGTAGTCTCTCTAAACTCACTGCAATTAAAGCAGATTAGTTTAATGGAATTGCTCACGTGCTTGAGAAAGCACATGATTACATTTCTGAGATATGGACCATTTGAACTCTCTTTCTTACTTATTTTCTTCTGCATGTCAAGATTTAATTCCACTCAGTGCATTAATTAACACTTATTAGGACCTAAATAGCTTTTTCCTTGCTGCTCTTACCCCTTCAAAGTCTCATTGCTGTCTTGGGAAGTTACTTGTCTTCTGCAGTAAATAAAGGTATCTAATGTGATAGTGATTTAGCCATGGGGAGAACATTTCCCTGGTTAAGTCTAGCACAGGTAGTTATTTGATTACAGGAGCTACCTGGCTCCTGGATTGCAAGGGTTAAAGGTTTCCCAGGGCAGTGGTGGAGGTCTCAGGGGTGAACTTATCTCTCTCTACAACTCCCTGCAAGGAGGTTGCAGTGAGGTGGGGGTAGGTCTCTTCTCCAGGGATAACAGGGAGAGGACAAGAGGAAATGGCCTCAAGTTGCAGCAGGGGAGGTTTAGATTAGATATAAGGAGAAATTTCTTCACTGCAAGGGTTGTTCAGTCTTGGAATAAGCTTCCCAGGGAGGTGCTGGAGTCACCATCCCTGCAGGGGTTTGAGAAACATTGAGCTGCTCTCCTTAGGGCCATGGGTTAGTGGTATGGGAGTGCTAGGGATGCTTGGACTTGATCTTAGAGGTCTCTCCCTGCCTTAATGATTCTGTGATTTTGTGGGATCACCATCCCTGGAAGCATTAAAAAAATGTGTAGCTGTGGTGCTGAGGGCCATGGTTTAGTGGTGACTTGGCAGTGTTAGGCTGATGGTTGGGCTCAATGATCTTCAAGGTCTCTTCCAACCTTCATGATTCTAATGATTTTCAAAGATCTTAGTTTTCCACTAAGCCTTACATTAATCATGATAGACAAAGAAATGCAAAATACACCTCTGTTTCAGGAACAGTAGTTTTAGTCTAGAAACACAGATACCATGCCCAGCCATCCCAGCAAGATCACTTCTGCATTGCATTGTCCAGGAGAGACAGTTTCATTAACTTTTCTTGAATAAATTGCCAAGTCCAATCTTATTGAATACTTTCTCACTTCTTGCTCTGAAATGGTCCAATGAGTTGGAAAAATCTCTCTCTTCTTTATAAAGTGTACACTTGAGAGGCTGGTGAACCAGAAGCCATAGCATTGTAATCAGCCACAGAGAAAGCAATTAGGACCAAATTAGAAAGATTTCTTAGCTTTTGAGCCCATTCTTTCTTTCATTTTGCTCATTTCCTTTGTCCCTCAGTAAAATAATTAAAAAAGCCTATTAGTTCTCTGTTGGATGAAGGTAAAACACCTTTTCTGTTTAGATGAAGACTGCAAATGGGAATAAAAGGCAGTGGCTGGGAGCCAAGCAGGGCTTCAAGGAAAGCTCAGAGCTCAGCAGGGCAAGCAAGTCATGTAAGCTGTTGTGTTAGTTCATTCCATGCTTTTAATGTGGCATAAACCACTTTGCATGAAGCTGAGCACAGAGTGTGGAGGTTTAAGGCAAATCCATTGCTTACTTTGGCTCTTTGTGGGGGGAGCAAGCAGCTCTACAGAATGATTTTCCCTTTGACAGTTCCAAACACAAGAGGGTTGCCCTCCAATAGCTCCTGATGCTGCAGACATCTGTATGGTGTAACTGTGTAGTTGACCATTCCTAAGCACTTAAAGCCATCTATTCCAGCCCTGGAGCTCACCCACTGCATTGAGGCAAACTGCTGAGCCCTTCCCTGCCATGACTCTGCAGCACTTTGTTTAGAAACACACTGCCTGCCTTCCAGCCCAGTCATCTTTTGTCTGGGATACCAAGCTTGGGAATTAGTGCTGGGAGCTTTGGTGCTTTTAACATCAGGCATTATTCTGCAGGCAACTGTGTGTATTCATTGCATTTTCTTCTTGTGATTCCATCCCTAGTGCATGTCATTTGGTGTCCAGAAAGTTCTCCTTCTAAGGACCATTTGCAGCTGTTCTTTCTCACAGAATGGACTTGTCAATCACATTCATGCTTGAAGCTCTCATGAGAGCTTTGCTGCCAAAGAAGATACCATCATCTCCTTCCATAACTAAATTCTGCCCATTTGGGATGCTGTTAGAGAATTTCTCTTTTTATCCCTCCTTTCTAAGAGGGGTGAGGAGCAAGTCACAATCTTCTAAAAGGTTATGGGGATTCAAAATCTGTAGCATTAGGAAAATCTATTCTTTTCTAGGTTGGTAGATGGTGCAGTGCAACCCCTCAAAGAATTGGAGCTACTGCTTTTGTGTGCTCTGCTGAAAAAGAAAAGAGCTTTTCCCACTTGCTGAGGGAGAGCCATCAGGTGTAGGAAGAGCAGTGTGACAGGCCAAATCTGCTTCCAGACAGCTCCTAATTGTCTGTAAGGAATCATGTTGGTGGAACATGGCTTTCAACAGCATGAGTGATGTACCTCGTGGAAACTCTTGGAAGGAGGAGGGAGTTGACTGGCAATAAAGGAAATAATTAAAATGAAAGTATTAAGCAATGACAATTAGTGAGCTGAAGTGCTCCTGCCAATGATAATGTGCTCAATCTAATTAGATTTTTGGCTCATTGAATATGACAAATACAAATGCAGTTTGGACACCTTCTTGGTTTTAGACTAAAAACACATGGGTTTGAATGTTGCCAATGAGACTATTAATGAGCAAGTGCTCATCTTTTAGGAACCATCCTGACAGTAATGGTAGTGCTTGCTTTGCCACAGATGCCAAGAGCCATAGCACTGCAGAAAGGCTCCAGGCCATGCTGGGCTTGTTCAGCTGCATTTCAGTCACATTTGGGGAGGAGTAATAAAAGCTTTACAAGTATGCAAAACGGAGCTGCAGGGAGGAGGCTGCACTGCAAAACCACAGAAAAAGGGACAAACAGTAACAGGGGGAAATGAAATCTCTTTAAGCTTCCAGTGGGAAGAGAGAGTTGCAAAGCAATGGAGTTCATCTCCTGGAGAGCTGCTGAGCTTCTGTCTTTGAACAGCTTTCAGAAGTGGTTGCACAAATGTTTGTCAGGGCTAATTTTGATGCCAGGAGTGACATCTGATCCTGTGTTGTGGACAAGATGACATTGTCAGCCCTTCCATAGCTTATTTTCCTCTTAGTTGCCTCCTTCTGAGCTGAAATCATCCTTTGTTGGAATTGTTTGCTGTCTGTCGTTTCTCCTTAAGCAGGATTTATGGCTCCAGGGGAAGAAAGTAGCTGCTCTTCAACTAAACTTGTTGGAGCTGCTTTTACAGCTATTGTGGAACAATTTGCAGATTATTAAAATAGAAACCATTTTGAAGGACATATGTCTCTAGCTTGGACTCATCACTGTTCTGGTTCCACTATCTAAAGCAAGGTACTGGAAATTCTATGCTTCAGTTGTTTCTAGATCTTGGCCTAGTTATTCCATCAGGAACAGGTTGCCCAGGGAAGTGGTGGAGTCATTGTCCCTGGAAGTGTTTAAAGAACATAGATGTGCTACTTAAGGACATGGTTTAGTGGCATGGTGGTGATAGGTAGATGGTAGGACTTGATGATTTTAGAGGTCTCTTCCAACCTTAATGATTCTGTAGTCAGGGCCTGTTGATTGTGAGCTCCAAAAGAACAAGCAGCTCTGATCCTGATGGGCCTGTTTCTGTCTTGTGTTAGGAAGGATAGTAAGACACAATATATAGGTATAAAATATACCAGGAAAACTTGACATTGAAGAGGTGCTGGATTCTTTTCAGTGTAGAGTTGTGATACTCTTCATTAGAGATGCTCAGGCATGTTTGTTTTCATATCTCAATGTCAGGACAGAATGAGATTTATTAAATCCCTATGATGAAACCTTGCTGTAAGCACAACAGAATCAGTAATGGAAGGGAAGGGGATGAGAGCAGGGACCATACCAAGCCACCCTTCAGCTACTTCTCATCTTCAGTGTCTAGAAACCTAGCTTGTGCTTATTTATCTATGCTGGAATCAGTTCCTTGATTCCACCCTATCAGGTGGACACTAAGAGCAGTTGCTGCAGCTAAAAGCTGTTCTTTGCAGCAGCTTTAGGGTGTGCTGCATTCTCCTGAAGCCAACTCAGGATTTATACAGCAGTTAAGGAGAACAAAACTCCCTGCTGGCCCCATGCCTGTGGTTGGATCTTTCCTGATGAGTCTTTTGCACTATAGAAGGTGGCAGGATACAGGACTTGGCTTGAAGATGCTGTTAGGGATATACAGGACTTGGCTTGAAGATGCTGTTAGGGATATGATATTGTGACATATGGGAACAATGTGGGAGTAGTGTTGTCTCCCCATCCTCTTTCCCCCAGCCTAAAGATTGTCTTTTCTTTACTTTAGTATTCCAGCAGCAGAAAGGTTCAGCCTTTGAAACTCTACACTGAAAAGCAGCTTGGAACTTCACATTCTATTGTTTTTAAGCATTTCCTAATCGTTTTTAGATTTCAGGCTTTTCCTATGTGATTTGAAGCCATGCAAATATTGGGAGGAGGAGGAGGAGAGTGTTGTGATTCATAGCTTTCTGCCTGGTACCAGAGCAACAATGAACTGCTGGTTGTTCATCATGAAATTGTCCAATTCACTGGGAGCAGCAATAACTTCCAGAGCTTGCTTCAACTGCTGCATTTACATCCCTGGCCCAATTAATAAGCCTAGAACTCTGTGTCAGCTTTATGCAGAATAATAAGGCAAATATTATAGTTATGCCATTGCATTAAAGCAAATGCTTATTTAAGCATGCACCTTGTGCAGAACTCCAGGCAACCTTGTAAATCACTAGCCAGGCTGGCACAGCTCTTAGATAAGTGGGATTTACATATTTCCCCCACAAAATAAAATGAAATAAATGAAAAATACAGGTAGTTACAACAAAGAGAAGGTCCTATTTTAGAACCAAAAGTCCTTTTTCAACTTCTAGATGCTATCTTCAGGTAAGTAATAAAATGTCATTAGCTATAGATAGGTTAGCGTGTGTTTTGGAAATAGGAATGGAAATGATGCCCAATTCTTTTCAACTGGAGAAAACACATTTTACTGAAGCATATATTTAACTAAAAAAGAAAAGCACTTTTCTTTTGGACCTGTATTAGAAATAATCAAAAAGGCAGTTAAGTCAGATGATAATTGAAAGCATGTGAGCATCAGGACTAGTGAGGTTTTTGAAGTGAGTTGCTGAAATCACCCCACAAAGAGCCATGTTCTTTAACTCCACTGTGTTTATTATTCCCTGTGAGTCTCCCTGAGCTTCTCCAGCTCCCTTCCCCGAGTTAATTGCCTTAGTTTAATAAAGATATTAATAAACTAGGGAATATCTGAATACAGTAACAGAACAAGCCTTGGGTGTTCTCGTGTGAGTAGAGCTAGTAATGATTCAGATTAGTTGTTCAGAAGTGTGAGCAGCAAAAAGGCAGACATATAAATATGTATGAAGCTGTAGAAAAGAGCTTCTCATGAGCTATTGTCTGAGGCCACTGTACAGAGCAAGAGACTCAGCAAATCCTCAGCTCAGAAATGAAACAAATAAATGGCCACAGAGTCTGTTCTTCATTTCCATCCTGTATCTGGAACTGCAACTGTACCCAATACCAAAGCAAAGGGCTTGAGATGGTTCCAAAAAGCCAAAAGAGCCTCAGAAGCAGGAGCTGGCACTGGGGCCTCTCCCCAGCAGCTGTGTGCCTCTGTGGCCAGCCTGCATCCCAGGAGCCAGCTGGTACCCTGCAGACCTCCTGCTCCTGGACACCTCACAGATACTGCAGAGGGCTGAGGGAGACAAGAGCACTGGAGCCTGCTGCCACAGAGCCTGGATGCTGTAAGGAGGTTAGTAGGGAAGCACACAGATCTTCCCATGTTTTCCATTTGCAAGCAGGTCCTTGGGAGAAGGTGGGAGACAAAGCAGTTAGTCAAACATCTTGATTTTGACAAATGAGAAAGATTTTGGGGAAACTGTTCAGCGTGGGCTTTGCTGGCAGTAATAGAGCCTCAGCTCTGCCATTAACTGTGCTAAAGCCCAGATGTTGCCTGGCTTGTTTCATGGCAGCTTAATAAGAACTCCAATTCCTCCCATTCCAGCAGGGCATAGCTGAGTGCTTCCCTGCAGCTTCTCTTCTCCTCAGAAGCAATAGTTACTAGCAGTTTTGAGAAGCCAGACAGCAAGGCAGCCTGCCTGTGTAGCTGGGGTTCAGCAATCCTTTCTTCCCCCCCACCTTATGTACATTTTAGACAGGCAATCAAGCAGCTCTACAGCTATTTGTTTGCCACGAGTGCAGTTAAAGCTCATATGAACCATTACACAGAAAATGACTTTTCTTTCTCAGTCTAGATGCCTGACCTTGCTAGCTTTGCTGCTCGCTGCTTCTGTTGCCATGGAAATGGGAGAATGATCTTGCTGTTGATATCATTGCATAATTAGAGGTCACTGAGACTCTTTAGGGTCAAGAGATCATTTTCAGAGTTCAGTTTCTCGGGAGGGGGATGAATGTTATTCCATGGAAATTTGGGGGATGGTGTTATGCTGTCAACCTAAATTAAACCATGAGCACCAATGACTTCAAGCTAACAGGTAGAAATAATTTGCCAGACCTACAGATGCCAACCAAGCCTGTCTCTGGGAGCTTGCTTTTCCTAGGTGCTCCCAGGCATCCAGAACTCACTAGCTATGTGGTTTATTGCCACTTGTCAGCTGCACAGTGGTAACTGCTGGTGTAATTGCTCCTGACTATTTTGAATTGTGTATCAAACAATCACTTATACTGGTAAAAGCCTCCAGGGATGGAAATTTGAGTCTCTCCAGGGTGTAGCTAGCTCAGAAGATTTTTTTTCCTAATGACTTCTCTTAAAAAGCTAGACATTTCTACAAGGATGGTTTAAGAAAGGACAAACAGGAGCTTGTTGTCATTCTCCAGTGGACAATGACAACATTTTCTTTCTTCCCCTGCATACTTCAGGTTCCAAACCTGTCCCACATTAAACAGACCACTTTTTCTAGATTACTAGTAATTTTTGTTGCCTGCCTGCCCCCAGACTCTTCCCAAAGGACCACACTTGTCTTGACTTCTGATACCCAAAGCCCTACATGATGCTCCAGCTCAGGCATCACTAGCATGGAGCTCAAAGTAGGGAATACTACATCTTTTTAATGTATGATGTTCCTGGTCTGACATCCCAGAGTAAAGTGGGGGGGAGTAATGAGGTTAGGTCACTAGCTGCAGTTTTATGTCTTAAAAACTAGTTTTGCAAGCTGTTTTTCATTATCATTAATTAAATGATAATGAAAATGTTAAGACTTGGTCTTAAATGTTAAGAGTTAAATGTTAATTTAAGTCTTAAATGTTAAGACTTAGTCTTAGGGGACTTGAGCACCTCTCTGATGGGGAGAGGCTGAGAGAGCTGGGGCTGGTTAGCCTGGAGAAGAGTGAGGAAGAACTTTATCAATCCTTCTCAATATTTAAAGGGTGGGGGTCAGGAGGATGGGACCAGGCTTTTTACTCTAGTCTAGTGACAGGACTAGAGGTAATGGGCACAAACTAGCACACAGCAAGTTCCATCTAAACATGAGGAGGAACTTGTTTCCTCTGAGGGTGGTGGAGCCCTGGCCCAGGCTGCCCAGGGAGCTGCTGGAGATTCCAAACCCAACTAGACATATCCTGTGCAAGCTGCTCTAGGTTCTCCTGCTCTGGCAGGGGGGATTGGACTAGATGATCTCCAGAGGTCCCTTCCAACCCCTAGCATGCTGTGATTCTGTCTGTGCTTTGGACAACTCTTGAGATGTTAAGGGTGGGGGAAAAAAGGACCTCATCCACATTAGCCTCCTGGTTTGGCAAGCCAGAACAGACTTACACTGCCAGGCTCTTCCTATTTGCTTTACCTTTCTCTTGACACAGAGATTTTTGAGAGGTCTCTCTGCCTACAGTTTGTGGCTCTCTTAGCAGCTCTACAGTTTTTATAGCTATCCTTTCTTTTTCCCTGCGTGTCCTTTCTGAACAAGCTGTGCCCTTTCCTCTCAGTATTCCAGTCATGCGAATTCTTCCCTCAAATCTGCTGTTATGTAAGGAAAAGCAAACACTGTGAGGCCCTTCTCATAACTTGTGTAATTTGACAGTCCCTCTTGATTAGCACTGGGGCTGTCACCTCGCTCGACTGCCGCCAGAACAAAGATTTTCACTGCCTGACAGAATAACCATAAAAAAGATTCAGATGGCTGTAAATAGCACAACAAGGCTCATTTCCAGTCTATTGTTTCAAGAGGACTTGCAGAGATTTAGCCAATTAAAAATAGGAAATGTTGGGCTGCTGTAGATTCATGCCTCACCCTGAGAGTCCAGCTCAGGGTAGCCTCTCCAGAAAGCTGTCAGGAGATGGAAGGAGGCCTGCATCAGGAGCTATGAAAAGAGATGAAACAAAGCAATAATTAGATGTGAATGTTGGAGAAAAGTAGATGACATCTAGCCTGCTCCATCTGGCACCCACAGGCAGGATCTAGCCCTCTGGGACACTTTCATTGCCTTGTCCTTGGCAAAAACAGGTAACGAGTTTTCTGGGAATAAGCTGTCGTAAGAAATTCCTTCTCCTGGATTGACTCCAACGTAGAGTTAGGCACTAGGGCTCTGTTAGAAGAAGGGGGATAGTCTGAAAGAACATCTGTTTTCACATATGTAGAGAGCAGCCAAGGTTAGGTAATCTTATTAATATGTTGCTCCTATAGCTAACTTTATGGTCATATTTGGCTATTAATAATTTGATATCTCTGTCTGGTCCAGAAACAGAAACAATACTGTAACCTCTTTGAACCCTTATGAATAACCACTTATGGATCAACCCAAATCCTCCTGCATAGCTATACTCTGCTTGTAAGCAAAATATGCTACTCTTTGCTTGGGTGCTTGCTCTGTAAGGTGCAAACTAGGAAAACAAGAGAACTATTCCACCTTTGGAAACAAAGTGATATTTACTAACAGCCTGACCCACTACAACATTGCAATTTATTTTCTTGTTAAAACAACAAATGAATCCTTCCAGGCTTCCAAATCAGTCTGCTATTAAGCTGAAGTGGGTAATATTTGCTTGTCTTTTCCCCCTCCCTCTTATTTCCTTTAAAGTAACTCCTGAATGAGCTTTTACCACAGAACCAGACACTGTTAGAAATAGGGAAGTGAACGTTTTGAGTTCAAGAATCCCTTCACCATCATAAGGATCAGAACTTAGTTCTTTTCCTTTTTCTTTGGAGTTCCTTTCATTTTCCACATGTTTTCTGAGAATGGGATTATTTTGCTGTCTGGCTGGGGTTGTCAATACCAACTGCTGGGAAATTTGTTCTGTCACCTGTTACTGGAGTCTCCCAAAAAACCTGTTTGAGAAGCCACATTTTGTGGACTTCCAAAAAATTGAGTATGTGACTGGAACAAAGAATCACTCCTTGAGTCTACCTGGATGTTAAAGAAATGCACTGTTGAGTTGGAGTTTATTAGAAGTGATTGTAGCCCAAAGGATGGAATCATTGCTCACCTGTGATGGTTCTCAACAGATCTTCCATGATCATCTAACTGGAAATATTGATACTGCATGTTCTTTTAGAGTTTGCTCTGAGGAAAGAGAAAGCTCTTACACTGAGGCTGTGCCTGAGTGATGCTTCAACAGGAGCAGAGCATGAAAGGAAGCACAGAGAGAGACACAGTGGTGTGGGGATAAAAAGCACAAAAGTGCAGCAAGACTATTCCCTAGCAAAAACAATCACATCTCTAAGAACAGAGAAGCTTTGGGGACTGAATCTGTGTACAGCTGAGTGTTCTGGGGTGCAAAGCCTCTCAGTGCAGGTTCCATATCTCCTTATCCAAAGCCAGTTAGTAATACTCCTTGGCTGGATGTGGAACATTCTTCTCCTGTGACAAAAAACCTCTTTGATGACTCAATGGCAAAGTTCAGTGGAAAACTAGGTCTAACTTAGGGCTTGGGGATAGAGGAGCAGAGAATGCTGTCTCAGCAGCAGTGAAATGAAAGAATTGGTGTCAAAAAATGTTGGAGAAAGGAAATTTTAGGGAGAGAATGGAAAAATCCCACTGCAAGTTCAGTTCCTTTGGGAACCACTGAAAATTCAGCTTGCAGGAGCATTACATTTTAATTCTTTGTAGTCTTTAAATAGCTTGAGTTATAGACAAGGAGAAGGATATGTTTTAGTTAAGTAGTTATTACTTTAACTCATTAATTTCTTTAGGGAAGTTTTGGGGAGGGTTTATTGGTTTAGGATTAGGAAGTGACATGAATTGATCCTGTGGGAAACCATAGCAAGGAATGGCATCCTAAAGCCTTGGTTAGGTGCTAAAATCAAAAGTCAGTGCTGCCAGGCCCTGGAATTGTCTTCCCAACATTAAAATTCGTCAGGTCCTCCTCTTTTGGGTCAGAGCCATTATTTTGTCAGGCTTGAGGGGGTTTTGAAGGGAGACTTGGATTTCAGTCCCTACTTCACTGAATATTTAATATCAAGTAAATATTAATAAAGCAAGGATTAGGTAAGACTCTCCTGAGAGAGAAGTGCCTCGTGACTAATCTGTGGAGCATACCTTCTCTCTCTGCCCCAGTGAAGAGTTCATTCTTTAGTGTCAGTGGAACAGGTTCACTGTTGGAGGATGAGCATCACACAGGGAGTCAAAATGCTCTTCAGCAAGAAAGGGCAACTGCAAGCCTTTGGGCAGAAGAGTGATTTTTGAGCCCTGGCCTCCTATATTCTGGGTAAATTCTGCATCTATTAAAGGCAGCTTTAGTTGTTTTTGGGGAAGACTTACAAGAAGTGACACTGCTTTGGCAGCCTCTGCCTTCTTGTGAGGTTCTGTGGTGAGAGGGCTGGATATTGTACAAAGCCTTGCAGAAAAGGAGTAAAGCCACCCTCTTCCCACTCACATGATACAAATCAACCTGAATTTAGTTACTGGTGCAGCCTACATGCTCTTTTTTTTTCATAGCTACAATACTTTTGACTAGCAGCATCTTCCTTGCTTTATAAATGGCACCTGCCAGGAGGCAATGATCCAAAGTGTCTCTGGGTATTCCTTATTCAGTTTCACTTCACTTTGGAAGGGCAAATAACACTTAGGAAAATGGTGTAACACTTAGGAAAATGGTGTAACACTTAGGGAAACCTTTGGGTTTGTCTATTTGTGTGGTTTTTTTACAGTTGTGCCTAGAAATCACCTGAGATTTCTAGGAGCAGCATCTGTGCTAATTAAAAGACATTCCTTGTGCCATCAGCCTTATTGTCTACATAGCCAAGACAAAGTGGAGGAGGAAAAGGTGCATGTAGCATATTTGCAGGAGGCCAGGGGCAGAATTAAAATCCATGTCTGCCCTTTCTGAGATGAGAGCTCTACTTGTTAGATCAGAATGTCTAGCAGAGTTCAGAGATTAATTTCATTTGGAAAAAAAAGTCCAAACATCTCCTGTCAATGTCACTTGCCTGCCATGTACAGAGTAAATTGATTGCTAAGTAGATAGAGGAGGTCCTGAGGGATTTGAGTCTCAAGCCTGTGCTTTGGCTACTCTGCTGATGTGCTTCTAGCACCCACAGGGCATCACTCTGCTGAGCCTTGGTTGGTTTTTATTGAGGAGTGAAAGGGAGCTGGATCCTGTGGACTCCAAATCACATCAGTGCCTTTGGCTCAGCCCCAAAGGCTCTTGTGTATATTGTCACTGCCTAGTTCACTCCAAAGGATGTGTTGTTGGTGTTGGTGGCAACTCACCACCTAAATCACTTGGGATTGCTTTAGTTCCTTGGAGAATCAGGTGAGGAGAAGCACTCTGGAATGGCACGGGCAGCAGGACAGCTGAGGGTGGGCAGAAGGAGCAGACAGAGCTGTGGTGGAAACACTGCTCAACTCCAGCTTCTAGCTCAGGGACTGCTGAACACTCCTGGCAACAAAGGGCAGGCTGAAGCTCAACTCCATTTTCCTAGCTTTAGTTTGAAATATTAATAACAGCATTTTTGATTTATTGACATTGATATAAGGTCCAAAGGATATTGCTGCCAGTGGCTCCTGAAGAACTTAAGAGAGAAATTTCAGTTAAAAAGCCTATTTGTCGGGGTAACAAATTGTTGTGAAGGATTTTTGCTTGCTTTTTTTTAGACAGTATTTCCTCCAATTATTATATAATCTTGGCTTATGGATCTGAATGTAGTTCTTACTTCAACAGGCATCCTGATGGCAGAGTGGATGGCAGAAGTCTTTAAAAGGATTAGTGCTCCATATAGAACCAGTAAAATTGATTTGTGAAGTAGGAGTTCCCTTCACAGAAGTAATAAAGTTTTCTTTCAGCAAGCAGGGAAATTTCTTTCTTGTAGCTGTCAGTGTAGCTGTTCTGCATCAGTGTAAGCTATCGACAGCATGCCCAGGGCACCAGCAGAAAAGGGCAGAGATTAAATAAGGGGAGAGGGAGCAATCTCAACTGAGTAGAGCTCTTCCAAACCAACTGCAAATACAATCAAACTATCAGGCCCAACCAACCCTGCTCCTGCAAAAAATGCTCCTAGTCACTTCAGTAACCATGCAGTGATTTTTATCTGAGGTTGGCAATGAAAAGACATCCCAGAAGTGCTGAAACCTGTGCTTCTTGCACACTACAGCAATGATGGTTATCCAGCTTGGGAAGCTTCTCTTCCTCTCTGCAGTGAGCACTGCACACTTGGGGATCTAGCTGGTGTTAAGGCACTGGCTAACAGTCTGACTGAGAAACACACACAGCAAACAGCAAACTCCTGCACTGAGCTGAATGCTAAACCAGAAGCAACCCAGCAAAGCCAGCTGAAGGAATTTTGGGGTGGAAGATCTCTAGTGAGCAAGGTTTGCTTCTCAGGAATTATTTTCCTGTAAGAACAGGAAAAAAAAAACCCAACCCCCTTTTTATTTTCAACAGGAGATTTAAAGGGTGAGTGCATGTTAAATGAGCACCTTGATTAACAGTTAATGAATAGAGTTAATGCTCTTCTTGCAAGAAGTGTAGCAGAAAAACATTTTCCAAGGATTTTCCAAGGACTCTCCCCTTCCCCCTTAGAACCATAGAACAGTTCCAGCTGGAAGAGACCTTGAAGATCATCGAGTCCAGCCTTTTTCCTAGCCATATCACCCCACTAAATGATGCTCCCCAACACAACATCTCCCTGTCTCTTAAACCCCTCCAGGGATGGGGACTCAAGCACCTCCCTGGGCAGCCTGTTCCAATGGCTCACAACCCTTGCAGCAAAGAAATTCCTCCTAATATCTAACCTGAACCTGAACCCCTTGACCAAAAGGTTCCTACAAGATTGCTCAGGGACTCTGTATGATGTTGTAAGGAGCAGCAGTGGCAGAGGATGTGGCACTCTGCACAACTGATTCATTGCTGCTTGCTCTTTGCAAGAAAGCACCCTGGCTATGTGACAGAAATCAAGTCATGCCCAGGTGCCTCTGAGGTGTCTGAAGAGATTGTTGGTGTTAGGGCAGACTGAGCCACAACCCTAAGTGCAGACTCAACTGGTAGATAGGCTACCTGCAGCTAGTAGCATCCCAAAGGCTATGCCATAGGCACTGGATATAAAAATGTAATCAGCCTCAAGGTATCTTTGTGTTTTCCAGAGGCTGTCTGTATTATGAAGTAAAAGCAGGTACATACTTCAAAGTAGTAGAATGGCAAAAGGAAACAATTGAAAGGTGAAATCTTTTGTGCTAGTTTTGCTTGGTTCTTAAGTAATTAATTCCAGGAGTGATCATGGATGGTAAGAGATGAAAAGCTCACCAAAATGAATGCTGTTAGGCTGCAGGAGAGTAAGAGTGTCTGTGCTTTTAAGAGTGTGAGAAACACACTTCTAATTTCAAAGGTCAGAGCAGGAGGAAGTGGCATACAGGAGAAATTGGGAGGATGCTTCCTAAGGCAGTGGCCATTCTGTTTGCTGCTACTTTAGGGTACAAGGCCAAAGAAAGATTTTAGCAAGGTTTATGAAGGTCCTGCTGGGATAATCTAAAGCTCAGGTGATGGTAGTGACTTCTTCTTTAAGGTTGCACAGTTTAAGTGGTGTAGCATTCCTTCTCCAAAACCAGCATGCAGTTGATTGCACTCTATATCTTAGTGTTCTAGAACTAAACTGCTAAAAGATTCATGTAGCAGAGAAAAATGGGACTAAAGGAAAATAAAGTGCGTGCAGTGTGTCAGAATTAATGTGCTGAGTGGGACATTAACTTCTGCATTTCTAAGGATTTTTAACCTTGCCACCTTAATGGTATCCTGATGCAGCATTTTACATCTAGTGTTTTAATTTTTTTTAAAGTTCAAAGGCAGAATGAAATAAGGATGGGGAAAGTAGAAGGAAAGAAAAGAGGAGCAGGAATAATAGAGCTGAGTCTTTTGCTCGGTGATTAAAACTCGTATGCAACTCGAACTAATCATTTGATGGAGAGGATGAAATTCAGAGCACACAAGCACAGAAAGTTATGTGATAATTAGAGAGGGGGAAAAAAAAAGACTTAATGAGATTTAAGTGATACATATGCAGAGCTGACCCTTTGATAGTCTTAAGTGCATTTCACCCTTCTGTGGCTGCTCTCTAACTGGGTATGCATGAAAAAGCCTATGTCTGTATTTTGGATTCATTTTTACTATCTGCTCAAGAGTGAGCAGTATCTAATTAATACATTAGTTAAGAAAAAAACCCAGGAAATCTAAAGCATTTCTGATGTTAAAGGCAAACTGTAAGCATGATCTTGAAAGCATTGAGTATCTTACTCTCTTCTGCCACTAACTCCAAATAACAGATGAAATTTTTTATGCTCTCCCTCAAACAATGAAAACTTATTTTGGACAACAAACCAGCTGTGGAAAATTATATTCCAAATCATCTTGCATCACTTGTTTTAAAATTGTGTCTTTTAAACTGCATTTTTAAATGAAATAGGAGAGCTCAGGCTTTAAGCTTTTCTTTCAATTTCTGGCTGAACCTATTCTTTGCAGAATTAAATCGAATTGTGCAGATGTATTCATAGCCAAAGACATAAAGATAGGAATCAACACAGAAAAAAACTAAAGAAGAAAAAAATTCAAGTTTTTCCCCATCCCAGATTCCTCTATAAACCTGAAGCCTATGCAGTTCTTTAACATTACACTTTTAATCAAGGACACAACAAAGTATGTGCTTAGGTCACTGAAATGAACAAGATGTCTTGCCTCTAAATTTTAATTAAAAGAATTCTGCATTGAATTTGTGGTGTACAAAATTCTCATTTCTTTGATGTTTGTAGTAATTACAAGTGTTCTCTTGTCATGCAGCTCTGGGCACTTCTCTCCTGAACCTGTATTTTAATCTGTACAAGGGGAAGAGGCACAAGTAGGACATTAATCTCTCTAAACTAACTTTGTCTCTTGCATAGGCTTCCAGCTAGATAGAAATCTGCTGAATTCTGAGAAAAAAAAATGAGGTTTTAGTGAGTATGGACTGACTTTTAGTTTCTCACTCCTCCTATTCCCTTAACTGCCCTCTTGACTTTTTATCTATAATTGTACCATAGATTAAATTCACTGAAATATTTTAAACACCTGTTTAATTGCAAACACGTGCTTAAATCCCACAGACTACAACGGGACTTAAATTTAAGTGTTTATAAGTGCTGTGGTGAGCAGAGAACGGATTAATCTGCCTTGTTGGCTCAGGGTGTTTCAGATGGGAACAAAGCTCTTTGTGCTTTCAGTCTTGTGCCACTAAAAGTGTACTCAGCTGCCCAGGAGGAAGAGTTTGTGCTTTGATAGCTGTCACTGACAATGTGGTGCCCGGATGTGTAAAGGTTCAATGTCTGTTCATCCTTGACAGGCTAAGTTGCACTGGGCTGTCTAGTTAGTAGTGTTGTGACAGCAGGAATGTGTTGTCCTGGGGGAGGTTTGAGGGATTACAGGGTGAACAGACTGCTAGAAGGCTTTTGGGTTGCCCAGCGCTGTGAACTGGCTGTATGGCATTTACTGGGGAAAAGTGAGGGGTGACTTAGCTCATCTGGCCCTGCTCTGTTTTACACTTGCCTTTACTGTCCAGGAGCTGCTTTCTGCTGCTGATGCTGCCCTTGTTGCCCAGACAGCAGTAGCTCTGCAGCATTTAACGTCCTGCTTTGCAGCCACTGCTCAGCTTTTGGGGCTGGAAGTTAGCATAAAGAAAACAGAAGGTTTATATCAACCTG
>VWZO01017236.1:0-73462 GCA_013396975.1 Bucco capensis
GCAGTTAATTTTCAGTGGGGCTCACCTGTAATTCGGGTGTATAGCCCTTGGCTTTACAGCCTGGCTCTATATGTCCTGTGGTGTGCCTGGACAGGAGCTGTGATGAACTGTGCTGGAATCTCTCTGTGTATGTGTTGTGTTAGTTGTAGAAATCCTCCTTTGTTTAATACACAAAATCATAAGGTTTGTATATAAGTCTTTCCTTTAATGTTGTCACATATTTTGCAGAGTGCTTATTTGATATATTTTTAAGTGTTTCTCTCGGGTTTTGTTAATGAAGAATGCTTTTCGAAGTTGTGCCTTGCCTTTTGTATCTTCATTATATTTTCTATTTAAGCAGTCCATTTTTCTGTGGTTCATCTCTTGAACTGAAAATCTATGATTTGTTTATAGTCATTGAACTGCATTTTGTGAAGTTTGACATTTTTGTTTTTTTTTTAAATTTCTGCTTCTCTTTTACCACTGCTCTCCTGCCTTAAAGTTTCAAGCATTTTGGTTGTTTTAGGTGTTTAAGAGAATTAAGTGATTGACATTTGTAGAATGTTATGTATGAATCTGTAGGCTTCAGCTTTTGTTAATTTCTTATTGCTGTTATCTAAGCAACATGGGGTGGTAACAAGTGACAGGATTGGAAGACATGGTCTGAAGTTTTGCTAGGGGAGGTTTAGGTTGGATATTAGGAACAATTTCTTCTCTCACTGAGGCATTAAGCTTCTGCTCAGGGCGGCGGTAGAGTCCCCATCCCTGGAAATGCTCAAATCCCATGTAGTTGTGTCACTTATGGACATGGTTTAGTGGTGACTTAGCCTCAAAGTAGAAATGGTGTAGCGGCAGAAAGCCAGTTTTCGGTTGTTTTCAGTGACTGGCAGAATTCCAGCCTGGGTAGCCAAGCCTTTGAGCGTCCTCCTGGGAGTAAGAGAGCGTGAGATGTGTCAGGCAAGTGGTGAGCTGTAACAAAGCACAAGATGGTGCTGTCCTTACAGACTGAACGAGCTAATGAGGATTAATCATCTCTACCCGATATCACTTTACTTGTCCAGCACCATAATTAAAACCTAACCTTAGTTTTAGTTCCTATCATTTTGTATGTGTGTGTCTTGCCCTTTCTCCCCTTAGAAGGCTAAATATCACGCATCTAAATCAGCAGTTATTGGACAGGCAGAGTGAATATGGTGCCTCCTGTGATATTTCCAGGATAAACACTAGCAAGCAACACTATTTCTGACAGTTTTATATCCAAATTAGAATCACAGAACAACCTGTGTTGGAAGGGACCCACAAGGATCATCAAGTCCAACTCCCATTAGGTATAGGAGAAAACCCCAAGACCACACGAGGTGACCAAGGGCATTGTCCAAGCATCTCTTAAACTCCCCAAGATTTCGAGCCATGATCATGTCCCTGGGGCACCTGTTCCAATGCTCCACCACCTTCTGGGTGAAAAACTTTTTCCTAACATCCAGCCTGAATTTCCCCTGGGACACCTTCATACCATTCCCAGGTGTCCTGTCACTGTCCACTAAAGACAAGGGCTTAGCCCCCACTCCTCCCTCTTGGGTGAGTAGGTTATAAAGTGCAATGAGATCCCCCATCAGTCTTCTCTTCTGCAGACTGAACAGGCCAAGTGAATTCAGCCTTTCTTCCTATGACTTCCCATAAATAAATTAGTGATTTGTCCCAATGTAACAAGCAACAGCAAAACTCTGTGAATCTCTCAAACTGACACTAATAAGAAACAGCCAGGATGACAACTTCAGAGCAGTAGCTACCAAATTACAGGCCAAGTTTTCTACATTCTACTCTTACTGTAAAAGGAATGAAACATTGTTCTCACAGTGGACAAAACCCCTGTCAAACTAAACATTTGTCTAAAAGGACTGGCTTATTGTAAATACATTTTAGAAGAGTCTTTTATATAAGGTATAATGTAAAATTATACATACAGACAGCCTTAAGACTCCAAAGTTTGCCAAGTCATAAATAAGTATCTGGTAGAAGAGTTCTTGGCTAATTTGAAGGACAAAAATTAGTTATATGGACAGGATCAGATATCTCCAAGTTACCACAATTAAGAGGGGAAGATAAGAGTCATCTTGGAAAAATTAGATGTACATATCCCTATGTATTAACTAAGATCTTTAACTAGAGAGCTGAAGATACCCACAGTATGTAGATTTTTAGAATTAACTCTGTTTCTTGGTTTCTGACCTCATCAGCCACATTGTAACATTTCTGCACCATGCTTAAGCATGCAAATACAAAGTCTGTGGGTACAAGCGTATCTTGCATCTTTTCTTAACCCAACAGGATACAACATTTTACATGACTTTTTTGAAGCCTCTGCTTGCTAATCTCTCTACAACATGCTAGAGCTTATCATGAAGCAAATAAAATGCCTTTCCCATCTCGAGGTGTTTTAACTATACTTACTTCCTACAACTTTTCCCAAGCATGCCAGACTTGTTTTCACTGCTGTGAACAGCCTTCTTTATGTTTAGACTTAATGACTTTTTGGAGAGGCAAACAAGATGATGATGTTGTTTTTTCTGTCATTTCCTTCCTTCTAATTAGCTTGGTAATTGGCACTTATTTCAACCACCACCCTCAAGCCTAACAGCTTCTTTACCTGAGTTTTGTTGTGTTGAGAAGATAGAGTTTTGTCTGATACTGGGCCAGAGCCCACTGAGGACTGACACAGCCAACAAAGGAGTGATCATGTAGCATCTCCTGAAGAGCTGAAACAATAGAGAGGGTGGGGAAGAAATAAAAGGATAAAATGTGAGTGTTTTTTGTCTTTTTAGTGTTAGTCTCAGATTACTCTCCAATCAGTGCTTCTTTTTATAGAAAGAAAGTTTTCAAGTATTAATCATTTGTGTCCATAGACATATATGTATTAAAGCATAAGTGAGAATAGTTATACATGCAGCTATATAAACAGTGCAATTACACATGCAGGTTATAAAGAATCTCCATGTTTGCCTTGAATAGCCTTTCAGAATTTGTTTGCAGCCACAGGAGTAAGGGAGCACAGACATACTTCAAGAGAAAGCTGCAGAGGAAAAACAACTTTGCAACAATACCTAGTCTTGTCAGACTGAGTTCTGAAAGGGTGACAGAATAGGTCTGTAATTTATTAATTTTTCTCTCCCAGAATAAGTTTCTGGCCTTCTTGTTTATATCTGTTTAGAAAGTATGTGGAGTCAGATGCCATACTAAGAGTGTGGTTGCAGTCCTTGGGAGCAGTTTCTTACAGGAGCTTAGCAGTGGAGTCAGAGCAGGTACAAAGCTCTGCCCTACCTAATTACAACAACACTGAGAGACAATTATTTCTTCCTGGCCAAGCTTTCTTGTAGGTATTTCTTACACATGTGAAGGCAAGGCCGAACCTCAAGCAGCTGCACAAGTTCTACTGTGTGTTTTGAGCCATTTTTTTGCTCAGGAACAACTCTTTGATTTCAATATTTAAACAGTGACAGCCGGATATGGAATGATAGGCTCAGAATTATCAGTCAAATGCCAAACTTCTTCTAGAGCACAAGCAAAGCATAAGCAGATGCTTTCTAAAGACAAAGATTTTCAGTAATTTATAAAAATTTTTTATTACAGATGTCTCAATCTAGCTGTGGAGCATCCCCAATTCTTAGTACTAAAAAAATTGAAATAAATTCAATAAAACCCCCAAAACACAAGACTCCCCACATTCAGACTAACTGAATAATACAGGTGATGGGATGTGGTATGACTGAAGGCAACTGAAAGAGTTAAGGGTGAAATCAACCCTAGGCAGCACTGCAAACCGTTGACTTTCTCCTAAAACAGCTCCTACCAGAAGCAAGAGTATTTCAACCATCTCATCATTTCATGTAAGTGAGACAGCTAAAAATGAAAATGAAAAGCAGAAGCAGTAAATAAAAATTATAACCAAGCCTGTCCCAGTCTTCACAATCATGCAACTACACAAAATTTTTTGTAATGACTGTATCATAGTTTCCATTTCTGTTTGAAAACTGTAAACTAATCTAGCTTCTCAGACTGTGATTTTATAGTATTATTAGGTCTGATGCAAGTGGTGGATGAGAAAGTCAACATGAGTCACCAGTGTGCACTTGGAGCCCAGAAAGCCAACCCTATCCTGGACTGCACCCAGAGAAGCGTGGCCAGCAGGTGGAGGGAGGTGATTCTCCCCCTCTACTCCACTCTGATGAGACCTCACCTGGAGTACTGTGTCCAGTTCTGGAGCCCCAGTACAGGAAAGATATGGAGGTGCTGGAGGGTGTCCAGAGAAGGCCAATGAGGATGATCAGAGGGCTGGAGCACCTCTGTTATGAGGACAGGCTCAGAGAGTTGGGATTATTCAGTCTGGAGAAGAGAAGGCTGCCGGCAGCCATTCTTGTCCCTTTCCAGGATCTGCAGGGGCTACAAGAGGGTGGGGGAAGGACTCTTTAGGATGTTGGGTAGTGATAGGACTAGGGGGAACAGATACAAGCTTGAGGAGCAGAGATATAGGTTGGATGTTAGGAAGAAGTTCTCCCCATGAGGGTGGTGAGATACTGGCCCAGGTTGCCAAGAGAGGTGGTGGCAGCCCCATCCCTGCCAGTTTTGCACGCCAGGTTGGCTGGGGCTGTGAACAAGCTGCTCTAGTGGGAAATGTCCCGCATGGCAGGGGGGTTGCAAGTAGATGATCTGTAAGGTCCCTTCCAACCCTGACAATTCTATGGTTTTGTGATCTTGCTTTGCACTCTAGATAGAGGAAAGCAGCCAAGACTGGGCCTAAACAAATTTAAGCTTATAAAGTATCAAGGTTATGATTATGTCCTGCCATTCTGTAGCAACACTGCTATGGGGTGCAACAAATCTTGACTGTATGAAATAATGAAAAGTTATTCTGCTTATTTCAGTATTTCTGGAGACAAAACTAAATAGTAACATACTAAGAAGATACTGCTTTTACCTGCTATTATATGAAGTATAAATAGGCCTTAGGTAAAACAGATATTAACAGATGCACTTCTGAGATGTGAGGCAGGAAGCTGTTGGTGAGAAGGAGCAGTTGAGCACTGTGCAATGTATTTCAGTAGGGCTCTCTGCAAACAGCATTTTGTTCTGTGTTTCAGATCGATTGGTCGAGTCAGCCACTTTGCGGAAAGCCATAGAAATTGTGTATGCTGCTTACTTGCCTAAAAGTACATATCCATTCCTCTACTTAAGGTAAAGGACTAGGAAGAAGTAACTTTTTAATACCATCTTGTAGGGTATAGATACGGCAAGTAGTTGTAAAAGGATGTTTATGTTTCTGCCATTAAGTGTTAAGCATTGCACTGAGGTACTAAATTGCCAGAGATAATTCACTGCACCTTTAATGTTATAGAAATCAATCACATTAAAGAAATGTTAAGAAGATGAGCCTTTTGTTCCAGAAGTACTGAGTGTCTATAATTTCAGCTGAAGTCCTTTGAGATTATGGATGTTTTTCACTTTAGGAAAATGAGTTACACTAGAAACACAGCACAGCATTTAAGAACAGTCAGATAATTTATTCCAAATTTGTTAACATTTTTCCTTGATGGATTTTATATTTGTATCATTATTTTTAAGTTACTGTCCTTTTGATGTGCTAATAATTACTTTTTTTTTGAAGTGTGAAGTAATAGCTAAAATTGAACAGAAACTGGCCTTTAAAAGTTGGAGAATATGATACAAATGGAAGACCTAACTTTGTAATTGCTAAGCAATTGGATCTTGCCATTTACCAGTGAAACTGACTGATATCCAGTGCTTTCTAACAATGAAGTTCTTGCATTGCAGTGTTTAATTGAATTCCTGCTTGGAATTGCTGCTAAATGATAGGGCCTCAGAAATCATAAACTCATAAGGCACTGCAAGTCAAAGATAATTCAAAAAAGTGGTCTGTAGTAGTACAGTAGAGAGATGACTTTAAGCTTACCTATGTAAGGTAATTTTGGGGAGTTTGGAGGTAAAGTTCTTTAGAGTAATTACTTCTTTATATATCAAAGAAATCTGACTGTAGTGTAGCTTTAGCAGGTTTCAGGACCGTTTTGACTTCTTTGCATGGAGTAATAGCCTTAAGCCTGATAAAGTTTGCATTGAACCTAACTGTGCCCTCTTTGCCACCCATAGGGAATTATAGGTTAAACAGATTTTCTGGTCTGGAAATAGCCCTTCAGAATGTGGATGTGAATGTGCACCCTACAAAACATGAGGTCCGTTTCCTACATGAAGATGATATTCTAGAGCGTGTGCAACAACATGTAGAGAACAAGTTACTGGGCTCTAATTCTTCAAGGATGTACTTCACTCAGGTAAGAACAAGTCTGAAGTGACCACAGCTCTGGCTTATTTTACCTGTCATGGATATGTTTACTGTGTTCACTAGTACAGTATATGCAGTGACTGACAGTCATCAGTGCACACTCTAGCTTGTGATCTTTGCTCTCTTGTTTCAGTGATGCTTTAATATACCAATGTTAACAATGTGGCAAAAGACAAAGTGTATGAAAATGCTTTCATTGTCTTTCTGTTGAGTATTTTATCAGTCTTTTTGATTTTATAAGTGTATTATTAACCTTCACATGTGGCAAACTGGTTTTTGTTCTGCCCTGGTTCATGTGAAAGACTTGTGACTTAGGAAACTCCATTTGACAATACTTTGGAACTAACCTAACTGGGGGAAAGAAAATCAAGAATAGAATTCCTAATCTCTCTTTATATGGAGTTTAGTATAAGAATTTTAACTATAATCTTGTTTGAAAAAAAAAAATCCTTCTGATTTTTTTTTTACATTACAAATTTTCCCTTTGACCCAAAGGAATGCTAATGATTTTGTTAACCGCCAAGAGGATGACATTCACTTTATATAGACAGCAAGGGCAAAGCTGGTGGGGTTTGAAAGCTACTTGCCTCTGAGCAGTAGCATGAGAAGTGTGGCTGGTCTTTGTGGGGGATATTATTGTTGTTGCCTTCTTGTTGAATCTCGTCTCTTTACTTCCCCATATCTGAATGGAGACACTGCTTCCAGGGGCAGCGTGGTGCTTGGATTTTACGAAGAGGTTAATGTTCATTTCCTTAGAAGATGAGATACTGTCCCTCCATTTGGGAGAAATTGACATAATATTAGGAAGTGGAATTAGGTTTTAACCTATAAGATTTCCATATCTTTGACTAAAACTGTCACAGCTGGGTCTGTCTTTCACTGCATTTGTGGATATGCGCCCATATGTCCATACATGCATACACAAACAGTATCGCCACAATGACAGTGGTTAGAGTCCTGCATGTTGCTGTAATACATATAAGTGATAATAGTTGCTGTATTTTATTTAAAAAAGTTTGATGGCCTTTGGCTGTTTTCTAATCAGTGCTATAATGCAGAAAGAGTATTTCTCAAATTTTAAAGAGAAAATAGGAAACTTGGCTATTTGGCATCTGTACTTTTCCCTGTACACAATAGATGGCACTAGCAGACCAGATGATCAGGGTTTATTGTCCACATTCATGGAGAAATTGTTGTTGTTGCTGCTAGCAAGTACAATAGCCTTGTAGGTAGCTTGAACTGGTTTTAATAGTCATCTGGAGACTCAGCGAAATGATTTTTTATTATGCCTTTGTGGAAAACAAGTCAGATCTAACTTTCCTTGCCATCCCTTCCTGCCTTAATCTAAGTAAGAATGTTTTGCTACTGCAACATGTAGTTACATAGCAACTTCAATATTGAAATTAACTTGTCTAAATCAATGGAGCCACTTGCTGAAGTTACTGCTGTTAGCAAGCTGCAATTCAGCTCTCATCAGTAAGCCACTTCCCTTGGGAATTCTGTCCTTCCCTATTACAGAGAAGGTACATTTTACTCAGTAGCTTCAATAGACTTACGTCAGCTTGCAGCGGAGCATCAGAATATACTAGAGACCTTATTTTCACAGGATGCCGATCTAAAAAGAGTAAGATTTCAACATTTCAAAATTGTAGCCATCTGCACCCAGAAACAGTGACTGTAAAAAACTAATGTAAAATCAAGGCAACTGCTGTATCTATTTAAAAATCACTTATGTTTACATATGTCTGTTTTCAGTTATTTCCTTGCCTAACTGAACACATGGACAGTACTTTTAGCATGTCTTCTGTGAGATGTAGCAATAGTCCAGGCCTCTGAACATCTATTATTTCACCTGGAATTATACAAGTTCAGCATTCTCAGGCTTGAACAAGCCATGCTGAGCAGAAATATTCCTCTAAAAAATCTCATCAAGTGCTTTGTGGCTTTAAAAAAATAACAACATGCTTTACCAAAGTATAATTGCTTTGTTATTGATAGACACCTTTAACACGGTAGAATCTTCTTACTCCACAAGACGACTCCTCTGCTAATAGACACACATAAAATTATTTGTAAGTGGTAGGTACATTTCAAAGAAGGTTTCTCTGATGAACATCTAGACTTTAGTCATGAGATCTGCAGGAAGAGTCTCTCTGTAGTCCTACTTCTATTAGAGAGATAAGGAGCTGACAGATCTCTTTTCAAAGTGGTGTCTTGCCTTCCTCTAACACTGCATCAAATAGTTGGAACACATTAGATAGTTTTTCATGGACTTGCTTTCTGTTGGTTTGAATTATTCAGGATTATTTTGCTGTGTCCATGGGAAGAGAGTGTCAGCAGCACAGACTAAGGTCAGCTAGGTAAGGTGGTCACAGCAGATGTCACACAGAGGCAGGATGGTGTGAGAATAGTGTGTCTGCACCAGAGCTTTTGTTTTGTGGTGTTGTGCTTGGCAAAGGCAGAAAACATACAAAAAGTCAGTAGCTTAATGCTAATTTTAAAGGTCTTGTGAAAGACCAGGGAAATTCTAACCAGGAAAAAAAGGAAATAACACTTGTAGTGAGATATAACATGTGCCTTAGCTTTCATCTTTGTTCATAAAGGCTCTTTTTTATCTTTGTTCATTTTAGCTAGAATCTGGCACTATTTATTCTCTGTCTCTTGATGGGTGACTGAGTGACACAATTCTTGAGCAATGCTACAACTCAAAGGAATTTTTTTTAATTCAACTCAACCAGTTTGCTCCTTAAATAGCCAAAGTGTAGATAGTTCAGAAACGTTGATTATGCTTCAGTCACATGATCTGAAACAAGGACTTATCCAGCAAGGCTTTGTCATATCCCAGCATTTATAGGCTGGCTCTGTTTTTTCTAGTTATCTGTGCTAAGTATAATCCATATAGGTGATATAGGAAAATCAAAACCTATTATTTTGGGGTTACCATAAATAAAATTTTATAGAATCGCTAGCCTTTTCCCTAGGATAGTTCTTCATAGAAAAATAATTTCTGGGCTTTTTTCCTTTAAAAAGTTATAAATTGGAAATTATACAGATTTGTACTTTCACTAGGTTTATGCATAAAATCTTGTCTTTATAGCTTAGAACTGATTTTGACTGGAGATCTTGATCTTAAGTAAAAATGTAATATTCAAAAATTGCTCCTGATGAAATATCACTCTATTCACAATTATTTAATCTTTGAAGATCCAAATTTAATAGGAGATAAGAACCTTCACTTGAAGAAAATGTGATCTTATCTTTAATCAACTAAAATCAAGTTACAAGCCTTTTACTGGCTTTAATGTGTAGTATTTCTTGCTCTGCTCAGCAAGTGCTTATGTTGTTCATAGGGCCTGGGATCTTTCCAGATAGCTTCTGGACTGAGCAGAATAACCTCAGGGATGAATCTGGAAAATAAGTTACTTCTCTGTAAGCAGTTTGAAGATGTCAAGCTCTAAGACTCTGCTTCTTCTGCTCTTGTTCCTTAAACCCAACTTTTTATTGAAGAAACAGAAACAGAGTGTTCAAAGCAAAGTGGTATCAGAACTAACATCACAGATTGCAAGAGGATGCTGTTTTGATCAAGCTTCTAATAACACTTAATTCAAAACTCAGTGCAAAAGCTATTGTCTGTGAGATCATGGCACTGTGGAGAGATCTGAGAAGTCCCCAGATAGCTGTAACAGTCTTAGAAGCAAGTGAGGAAGCAGGAGCCAGGCTTCAGGAAGCACTCCTTTTTCAGGAGTGTGGAAGCTTTCCATTGGTTTTGGGGTCACGGAGATGGAGCCATTTCTTCTTTCTTCTTTGGTCCTCTGTCCTTCTGTGTTACCTAATACTCAATTCACCCAAAGTCTGTTGGCAAATGCCTCTCCTAGTGTGTTAGTATTAGGATGTGGTTTCTATGATTCTGTTCCAAAAATCATCTTTCTTCATAACAGTCAACAAATTAGCCTTACTTTCCTCCATTTTGTGGTCTGTATCTTACATCTGGGGAATTGAAATGTATGCAGGTAGTAAGTCATGGGTGCTCTCTGACTTGACTGCTGACCAAAATCAACTCTCAACTGACATCTTGCCTACAGCTGGCATGGCTGGTTAGCTTAAAAGTGTTTAAAGCAAATATTTGGGGTAATAATAGTATTATAGCACATTTTAAAGGGTGATTGCCAGTGCTGTCAAAGGGTGAAGCTGACATTTTTTCAGTACCCCTCCTTGCCAAACAACTTTAAAGTTGGACATTACTCTTGCCTTAGCCTACCTTTTTAGTCTTGAACTGTATTTCAAACATGCTTACTGTTTAGGGTAGGCAATACAAAATCCCTACTGCTACTTTCCTGGAATTTCAACCAAAAGGAATTGTACAACATTATATAATCAGACTTTTTTAAAAAATCAACTTGCAGTTTGACATGGCATCTTGTGTCTGCTGACAGCAGCCAGAAGTGAGCATTGCCATTGAAAACAGAGAGCATGGCAGTATACTCACTCCAAAAATACCTTCGGGTTGCAAAAATATTTAACAATGTTAGGACTAAAGAGGAGTGAGAGGAAACTAAAGAAGGACAGGATTGGAAACTGTTCATTGCACTGTCAGATAAAAATCCAATGTGGAAAAATGCACAAGCAGACAAATAAAAACCCCCAATTTCTGGAGGAGAAATGCAGTCCTGCAGACCACTGAGTCTTCTTGAGGTAGGCATTGAAGGATGAAAGGGGGTTCACTCTCAAACAACCCAGTTAAATTCAGTGAGAAGAAAGCAAAGTGCATCAAGCATTCAACCCAGGACTGAGGACAGATAAGTCTCTCCCAGATTTCTCGAAAGAATAGAAACACTGCCTCTGCACATACCTCTGGGTTTTGGAAAAAACAGAAATCTCAGAAGCCAAAATCCTAGCAATGTCATAGATAGGTTATTGAAAGCATCCCATAAATCATGGTGGCAGGTAAATGACATGGCAAAACAGGAATTGGGGATCTCTCAGTTTTATTTAAAGGAAGCTGGAGGTGGGTCATCATTTGGTATACTAATTTAGTTAACTTTATGACAGAATCAGCAGTTCCCCTGCATTTTTGTCAGTTTTGTCACTCTCAAGACATGCAGACTCAGCAACAGGTCTAAAGTTTAGAAGCTGAGAGCACAGGTAAGAAAGAGGAGAGTCCCCATATAAGAGAAAAGTGTAAGGAAAAGGCAGGGGTACAGGAGTTCATCTCTAAGTCTGGAAATGAACATGGCACTTGTCACTGGACTCAGTGGAAATAAAGACAATTAGTATCCTGTAATGAATATACAATCAATTACATAGAAGGAGCAGGAAACACTTTTTCACCTGTTTCCAGATACTAGGGATCAATACCTTGTTAGGATTCTCAGAACGAAAGCTATATTGGAACTGGAGAAGAGGTGTCTGCTCACAGATTGCAGTAGATTAGTCAGAGCCAGGAGGATTTCGCTCATCTACAGATCTTAAGCGTAGAATGTGGGAGAACATGCTTGCTTGTAAAGGTCTCCAGGCAGCTTCTGACAGGAAGATACCAACTTTACTAGTCCCATTGGGAACACAGAAGAATTCTTTGCCAGCAAAATGACAGAACCAGAAGAGAAAGAGAGCCTCTAACGTGAAACACAGAGGAATGAGCTACACAGGAAAAATGTTTGTGGTGATCTGCTCCTGTCTTCAGTGCCATGTGGGAGACTCTGAAAAGCATGTTGGTGTGGGTGCAAGGAGGGTTTACTTGATTGTGAGGAGTTCTCCACTCCTTGCAGCTAAGTGATGGCTGAACTATACCTCAGTATAGGTATACTGAATTATACCTCAGGGAGTCAATGCACGAAGACCCTTCCTATCACAAGATGGAAAACCAGAAACCTAAGTCAGAAGCCCCATGCTCATCACTGAAAATTTGAAAAGTAAAAAAATGAAAATCAAAACCAAAACAAAAAACATACAATGAAATTGGAAATAGGAGATACGGAACTACAAACCTCTGTGAGTCAAATGGACCAGTACTGATCTGGGGAGGAGAAAAGGGAAGAACACTATGCTGATGTAACTAGAAGATTCACAAGGTAAGTGTCTAGCCATCAAGTTATGTGTAATGAATTCTTAAAACATCTGTTGACAATCAGAAGTAGGATAAAAACTAAAGCAGGAGTGTGAACTTGGCTTTTCTTACCTGTCTTTATGCTGTTTATATGTGCTGCTGTACTTCAGCCAACCAAGCCTACGGAATTAACTCTCATCTCCTAAATACCCTCCCTACACAGGGGATATTTCTGTTAGTCTACTGCTAAAGCACTATTTAACATAAAATATTGCTAATCTGAACTCACTCCTTAGTAGACATTTGTTGAGCTATTGTGAATAGTCAGTATCATTTTCTTTAAACAAGAGAGCACATTATTCAGAGAGTGCCAAACAGTATCTTTATAATTATCGTGAAGTCTCCTATAGAGAGTTTCCTGGTAACTTTCACAGTGTTTTGAAGAAAATTCTTTTGCAGGCTTTTGTAGGCTCTTTTCCAGCATATCTGGGGAGTCTATTTTTCAACAGCTAGTTTTACTTCTGAATGTTTTTTATGGCCACTTGAGTGTCTTTAACTTCCTAGGATTTTCAAATACTTTTTAAACCAACTTCCTCATCTCAGATTTGCACAAATTTGAGCAGAGACTAGCTGATTCATTAGTAATTGAAGTTCTTAAAACAGGCACAGTCTGAAAATCACTTGGGGTCTGCTGTNTTCTTAAAACAACTTCATTTACAGCTCCTTTTCTTCTTTCCAAGGCTGTGCATGAACAGGCAAACAGAGCTAGCTTTGTCTGGGATGCGTACAGCTATACCAGACAGCGCAGGTTACAAACAGGAAGCTATAGAGGCTGAAGTTTACAGCAGATGCTGTAAACAGGATATGAATTCCAGTGCAAGTTCCTTTCAGGAAAGCCAGCCATTTTTGTCACTTTTTGTTTCCCCAGTATTTTTTTAAACCTCCTTCTTTCCAAAGGATCCCAACTGGTGACTTCTTTCCCCACCCACTTAGCTACCGCTCCTTATCAGAACTGCAGTTTAAGATCCTAAACCAAACTGGGATGACTTAGGCTTATGTTATTTCTTGGCTGCTTATAAAGGTCAGAGTAGCTGGCTACTTCTTGCATCTACATTTACAGTGATGGGAGCAAACCTTTTTGTAATGCATCCTATTAGATTTGAAATACAAATCTGATCATATTCTGAAACATCCATTCCCTTGAGATCATTTCATGTTTGCTGCTGCTTCTGGTTCTCCATATTGTTAATGGTGAATCTACTGCTGGTGCAGCATAAATTAGTTTGCCACTCTGTGCATAACATGCTGCTTCCTATGCAGCTTATTATTTCCTAACATCTACTAATTAGGAACAGTGCTGTTTCAAATAAGGCAGAAATGACTAGGTTCATCACACTGCTGCCCAGCTAGCCTTCAGACAGCATGTGTTCCTGCAGATCATATTGCAGCTGACCTCTGGCATGCCACACAGAAAGAGAAGATTTTTTGCCTAATGATTGAAATGTTCTCAATTAGTAAATACTCAAACATAGATGGACATTGCCAGAATCTGAAGGGTCTCCTGCTAAGCAGGACATCTGTCTGTAGGATATTCCAAAAGAAGGCCCTAGGAAGGAAAATTGTGAAGCGAGAAATCGTGTTAAGGGCAAAGTGTTCAAAAAACAAGTACTGTTATTAGATGTGAATTAGTTCCTCTGATGTTACATCAAACCTTACTAGCCTTCTTTTAGTAAAAAGCTGAGGCTGTTGCTTAACTTTCTGGAATGAGCCATGAATTCCATTGTTTTTCAGAGGTTGTGGTTTGATTCCCAGAACCAAAATGAATCTGATTCTTGAGCTGGCATATACCCTTAAAGCATTCCTAGATCAGGGCTCTGAAAAGAGAGGCTTTGGTTTCCAAACCTCTTCCATAGTGAGGGGTTCCTTATGGGTGATAATGGTGCAATTATGAGAGATGAGGAACCAGACTGAGCTATGCAACAGTTGCCCCTTTTGTAGAGAAGTAGTAGAGATTAGGGCTACTTAATTTTGGCCTCGGGAGGAAAAGGAGATCTCCTAACCACACTCCATGGTAGCTGCTGTGGTAAGAAGGCTGTTTACAAGAGGACTCACTCAACACCACTGAAATCCTGTGGAATGTCTCCACTCTGCTTGGATCTAAACCAGACTCTGAACCTGTCCCACCTATCTGCTCGATGGTAACCACCTTGAAAAGGCCTTCAAGAGCCATCTGCAGAAAGAACCCTGCTTACTGTTTGTGATTGACAGTAACCTATGAGGCAGGTAACCAGCAGTGGTTACCAATACCACTTTTATCAGACATGCACACACATGCTTCTGGTGAGGCTGGGCTGTAAAACTGCTGTTTCCTGTTTATTATCACCTGTCCAACAATTGAATGCATTAACTAAACTCTGTCCTCAGTTCTACAAATACATACATGCTTGTAGTTGAGCCTAAGTATGTTCTGAGGACTGCTGTGAAACAACAAATAAAAAAGAACTTTTCCCTGAAAATAATTATCTGTACTATACAGTGACAAAGGGTTTCACAGATTTCAGGTTGGATGGCATCGTGTACCCTGGACTATCCACCTTGGCACACTGGATTAATTAGCAGATTAAAACTGGCACTCCATTTATCATGATTTTCATGTCTTATCCAGAAACGATGCTTTATGTATAGAAAGACCGATCAAAACACACTCATTTGCAAGAGAACCCAAATGTTAGCCAAAGCTAACATAAGTTTTGTGCCCATTTACACTCTAACAAAAACTTGCTGATACCTTTATGGCCACAGTGATGAAATGCCCAGCAGACTTGGCAGGCTAAGTTTTTAGTGTTCTCAAGGCTGCAGGTGTAGAAGTTTTGGACAGCTGTCTTCGTCCCTGCAGTCTGCATATGTCACCTCATCTTTGACCTGGCAGTTGGAATAGTGTTAAAAACCATATCTTACCTCATTAGGTAGCAATCAGAACTCTCTAAAAGTGATTTGGATCATGGCTCCAGATTTAAATAATAAGGACTGCAGGATGGAAAGTTTCAAAGGTATCCTTTGCATAACACGCTTCTGAATGACTGATATTCCTCCATCTGATGTAATGTAATCAGTAGATGTTTGTCTTGGCTTTCATGAATTAGCCTCCAAATGATTGATTTCTCCTTTCCTTTTTTTCTTCTTTTGTATCAGTCCTCCATTTAAAAGTATTCTATGCTAGATGGGGGCAGAAAACTAAAACCAGCCAAAAATCAAGCATTCATCAGATATGATGGCAAAAACAAACTCCCCAGATTTATGCTGTGATTATATTAGATTAGGAAAATTCTTTTATCTTCCTGGACCAAAGCTGCTAGATCCTGCCTTCTGGAGCTATTCAGGGCAGCAAGGCTTCAATATTTGTGTGGAAGAAGCCCTTTGAAGGCTGCTAAGCACAAGGGCTTCAAAGCACTTGCTTTTATTCGGGAGGGCATCCCAAAAAGTGCAGCTGCATTTCTCTCTTATCCAGCACATAAGCTTTCTTGCAATCTCAGAATGGAGTACATTTGCTGCACAGGTTCATGAGGCACAACATGAACTTTGTATGATGCTGAGATTTGTTTATTTATAACAAAATGGAGAGAAAAGTGGCAGGAGCACCTATCTTGTAACATGAACTTTAAAGTGTAAAACAAACATAAAGCTAAGAAGCAGTCAGGCCTAGGAATCCAAAACAAAGTTTGTTCAAAACGTGAGTAAAGGCACAGCTGTCACAATGCTGACTAAGCATTCTTCAGGTTTCAAAGGAAAGTCAAGTCCCTCAGTGTTTCTATATCCAAGTAAATGGATACCTAGCCTTAGTTGCAGACACTGCACTCATTCACACCCTTTCATAGGGAAATGACCAGAATGTCAGTTGTCCTTGGACACACACACACAAAAACCCCAAACAAACCAAGCAACATGTGAATAACTGCACAGTGATCTTGTGATTCTGCCTTGAGTTGTAAGTTGTCATCATTTCAGTTACAGTTTGGTGAAGTGATTTGCAAGTAGAGTTTTTGGACTACTAGTCACCCACAGCTATCCTCAGAAACACTGATGCTCTGGGCTCCTAGCAAGCACAATCTGAGGGATGACAGTAGTTCAGTGCTTTAACTTTTCAAGTTATAACTGACTTGAAGTATTTTTTTTCTCTTAATTCTTTTGTCAGATAAGTAAAGTCTTTCTGCAATTATTCAGGTATGACACTGAGTTTGGTCTACAATGTATAGATTAGGAATGGTACTTTTTTGTTCACTATGTAACTGGCTATTGCAAATTGCCTGCAGGAAATTTAGAAGTAAGACAAGTTTTTGAAGGGTAGCCGATGCTTTACCTGGAGAAAACAGGCTTTGTTTTGTACTGTCTACATAATTTCTTTTAAAAAATGGGTGAAAGTTTACAGTGTATTTCCAAAATGTTAATATGCTGACAGATCAGTAAATATAAATGCTGAGATCAAATAGGAATTTAAATAATTCTCTCCATTTGATAGAAAAGGACATTTGCTCTCTGAATTCTTGTCTTTTTCAAGTTCGAGGGCAGTGGGGTTGTTTTTGGAAGGTTTGGCAGCAGATGAAGGAGGACAGGTGTTTCCATGTCTGGCCAGAGTAACAGTGGCAGGAAGGATGGAACCATGCTTCATTGACTTTATCTTAGCTCACCAAAACAAGGTTTCAGCTGCGGTTTTAAAGAAGCAGAAAAGATGAAGAGGCAGCAGGAGCAGCTGATGAGAACCAGAGAGGAAGGTAGTCTGCTGTGAGACAGACAGAGGCCTAGCTGGGGTTGACTCCATCAAGCTCCTATAAAGTGGTGACTAGGACAGACACCTGCAGGCTCCCACCTGGCAGAAAGGTTCAGGCTGTTTGTAAAAGCTGAGCAGAAGGGGGACAGAATCCCAGACAAGGGCCACTGCAGTACCTCATGAAGAGAAAGGCAATCTTCTTTCCTGCTGCCCTCATCCTAACTTTGGTCTGTCACTACAATAATCTGGGCATGCATGAGAATATTTCTCCTCTAAGCTCCCATTCTTGATCCTGCTTGCTGAGTTAGTCTCCCTGGCAATGCTTAGCTTGGTTAAGAAGCACAACCCTGCTATAAATCTCAGGTGCAGCTCTGTTCTCAGCAACTTAGACCAAATGGCAGCTACAACTCTGGCAACAACCTACAAGAGGACTCTGACTTTTCCTGCCGTTGGTGGATCAAAATCAGTGGGAGGTAATTATTGTTATTTTTAGCAGAAAGCAGAGTGCAGGAATCATAAACTGGCTGGAAAGATCTGAAATGTGGAAAATCTGAAATAATAAAAACGCTTGTTTTCAGTCCTCATTTATTATCATAAAGCAGTAAAATCTCATTCTCTTCCTATCACTAAAGCTTTCTTACTGACTAGTCTGCCACATTTCTGTTGGCACGTCTCACCACAGATGTCCTTCATTCAAGGTTTGTAACTGTGATTCAAATAGCAACAAAGGAATGAAAATTTTTTAAACATTGAATTAGTTCAGATTGAAATGTGAGTTTTGAGCACTTTTGTCTGCTTTAAAAGAAGCAAAGAAGAAAGAAACCCCCACCTTTTCAGTTTAGCATTTTGCACTAAGGAGATTCAATCTCTTCTATCCCTCTCCCCCCAGTCACTCTGTGTTTTTACTCTAGTATTTGTATTACCACTCTGAGAATAAGTTCCTTATGATTTTGCTTTGTGGAAAACTATGCTCCAGCTTTAAAGCTTCTACAGTAAGTTTTTATTTATGAGTCATTTGTACCAAAACCAGACACGTTTGGAACTGTCTGCTGCCAAGTCAGGACATCTAAGGAAAACAAAACTGAAAATTTCACATTAAATCTTTTTAAAGTTCCTTACAATGATCTGACAGCAGAAAAGCTCCTGCTTCTTGTGAAATTTAGAAAGGCATATTTTGTCATATATTTGCCTCTAACTGTATTGAAGCAGTCAGAGGTGATAATTTCTGTTTAGGTAGCATGTTGGCACTTCTGCAACATTTTAAGATTTATTATACTTGCTAGTTAAAGCAGGTGATGGCAAGCAAATTTTTTGGAGCAGTTAGCCTTTGGCCACAGGTACAGATGTGCTAATGTGGGACAAAGGTTTTCTCATGGGGAGCTCAACCTTTCTCCTCTACCCATACCTACTGGAGACCTTAAAGGATATCTCTCATCCTGGTCTAAGCTGCTCTCTCTCTTTCTGTCTTGTCATGATGAGTATATCAGGGCCAAGGGATGTCAAACCTTTACAAATCATCTTCTACACAGCCAAGAAATGATTGGTAGAACTGTCAATCAGAAATTACTTCTAGCATGCAATTCAATCCATCCTTTTGCAAGTAGAAGCCTTGTGACTGCATGGATGCTAGGGAAGTTACTAAGCAGATGTTACAGATCTGATACTGATGATGTTAATAAAGACTTACATCTTGTCAAATAGGCAAAATCATGTAATGTGATATTTCCTATTTGCATGTTTTAAATATGAGACATAGTGGAGGCTGCCTTGATCGTTCAGTTCCTCTTTGGTTAATAAAATGCTTCTGGATTAAGTACGGATTAATCTAAAAAGCTACATGTGTACAACAAATAGAGGTCTCTCCACTTCTATTTTAGAATTTAAGACAGGAGTGGGATGAAAAAACAAGCCAAGACATCTCACAGCATAACATAACAAGAACAAAATACAAGAACAACAACAAAAATCGTATCTCTATTAAGAAAATCTTAGTGGTTTTAAGCAGACAGTTCTGACTATAAAGATTTGTAATATTCCAATGGGAATGTTACAAAAGTAGTCATTTTAACATTTCATACAAATCAATTATACCTCCTGCCAAGTACTCTGAAGTCTTTCAAAATCTGAAAAATGGTTAAAAATGTTTTTTTCTAAACCTTTCCATTAGATCTTTCAAACATTATTAGCTTTGTCAGATAAATTAAACTCACTTGCTGAACACAAAATACCCGCACAAACATAGAGGAACAGTTTTGCATTTGCCCTTCTCAAGCTCAAATAAATGACACAAAGCCACACTGGCTGATGTTTTACTAGATTGCTTGTTTGTTTGTGTGGGTTTTTTGGGGGGGAAAACATAACTTTTAGAATCTCTGATCCCACCTAACCAATTAGAGAAAATCTGCAACCATATGGGACATATGTCACCACTTCTGTGTTTTATTATTTACTACTACATTTTTTTCTCCTTAGGAATCCAAGTCACTAACCATCTTGGATGGAAAAAAATGACAAGTTTACTGAAGGCTGCAACTGAGTTTTGACTCTGAGGAAATGCTGTTCTGATTTTCTTAAGTGTCTGCCTATATATTTGGGGATAGCCAAGATACACAATTTATACCATTCAGGAATTCTCCAGACATTTAAAGTGGGATACATTTTTCTTTAATCCTAGGTTTGTCCATTTTTCCACTTCTCCAGCCAAAAAATGTGTTTAAGGGATGCGTTATAGGTGCCTGTGGCAACTGGGTATGTTTATCAGGGCATCTGTTGTTACACCTTTTTACTGCTCTGTCAGAAAACTATTTCCTTTTATTGCAACTGGAGTATGCAGTTTTCTTTCAAGAAACCTCTCCAGTATTCAGACAGCCTTTTGGTGGGTGCTATTAATGCCAAAAAATAAAGTCTTACCAGACCTCTTCCCATCATCTCATTTATATGCATCACTGCCTATTTTTTATTAGGTGTTATTTGGTATCTTTTCCACACTATTCCTCCCCACACAAAGAAGAATGAGGCAATCCTTTTCTCTTAGTCTCTGTTGCTTATAGATACTAAAATTTCAAGCCAGAACTGGGTTTTGAAACCACCATGCTCTTTTTCCCCATAAACGTTCAAGCTGTAAATTGTGTTTTAAAGCTACCTGTGCAACAGGTGCTGGAAGCCCCATCCCTGGAAGTTTTGAAGGCCAGCCTGGCTGGGGCTCTGAGCAAGCTGATCTAGTGGGAGGTGTCCCTTCCCATGCCAGGGGGGGTTGGAACTAGTTGATCTTTAAGGTCCCTTCCAATCCTGACAATTGAGTGCTTCTGTGATCTCAAGAAGGAAACCTGCTCTGGAACATTTCACCCCAATGGCTGAAGCATGACAGGTCTAAAAATCTGCTCTATGTGGCTCTGAATTTTTTCTAAATACTTTCATGTGACTTTGCAAGAAAGAAAAGCAGGGAATGAGGCAAAGCATAGAAAGAGGGGACTGGGCAAGTCAGGGAAGCATTGTGAAGGGGCTAGAGGAAGCAAAAGGAGTAGAACATCAATCTTTCCTCTCCAGGAGCTCCAATCATTCCTGTGAAAGAATCATGAGCTGCAAATTGACTCAAACTGCTGTAAGCAGCTCAGATTTACCAGCACACACAAGAGAGCAGGCAGGAATTTCAAGTGGTGTCCTCACCAGTTGCATTAGAAGCTGACATACTTTTGGGCAATATGGATAAAGGCTCTGGTTTAGAGAGCTAAACATTATTCCTGCTATTGCCATGGGATTGCTTAGGCAAATGAATGTATGCAGAAAGGGTTTAGAAGGAATGAAAAATATGACATCCTGTAAGTCAAGACACAAACTGGATATAGAAGAGAAAGGGACTCATAAGTCAGACTCCTTAATTTTAGCTTTTGTTTAAGCTGATTTAACTATGGGGAAAAGAAAGCCTTTGTTACTGATTTAATCCTTTCCCTTCCACTGCAAAAGCTTGTATATATAACATACAAAAATCACAGTGCAACACTGAGAAATACTAGCACTGATGTTTATTCACAGTTCACATGCAAGTATGCCATCTTGGCAGTCAAATGGGGCTGACAGTGCTTAAAACAGCTGTAACTCTCCTCAGGTATCAGAGAACCAAAACCAGCAAATTTTTGTTGTTGTTGGGTTTTTGGGGGGTTTGCTTTGTTGGTTTTTTTTTTTTCCTTTCTTCCTTCCTTATCTCACATGCAGCACAGGCCATTTACAAAGAGAATTACAGGTGGCTTCTGAGACTAGTGATCCAGCAGAAGAGGAAAGGGACAGCAGCCTTAGGATGTTTTCTGTTTACAAATCCTAACCAAGAGGTTTCTATTCTCTCTCATGCAACTTTACAAATCTGTCTTGAAAACAACAATCAAGTAACAAAATTATTCAGCTACTACTTTTTCCAACATCTGAGTTATGAATCTGAATTATGTGAAATAATTCAGATATTGCACACCCCAGGGTTTTGGATTTTTTTCACTTCTGTTTTGTTGAAGAATGATTTTTGTAAGGCTGATCTAATGTGTTTGTGATTTCCCACTGGGACTCTTGAATGGAAGTGCTAGGGAGGAGAAAAGCTTTTATGTGGCTTTCCCTTCCCCATTTCTTCCTTGCTGATCTAGAACTATCTGATTTTGGCTTACACCTAAAGGCAAATAAACCAGAGCTCTAACTGTGGTGCAATGGTTTCAGAGATTTTACAGAAGAAGGTTTCATCACAATATTCCCCCTTCTTCCCAAATCTTGAGTAACAAAAAACCATCAACCAAAGAACAGACACTTCAGAGCAAGGTGAGGAGAAGCCAGGAAATGGTTTGTGATGGCAGAAATTAGGGGAACTTAGTTGAAATTAGGGGTGGTAAGATGTTTTGCTATCACTCCATGACTCAATGAACTTCAACAAGTCTGAATATTTTTAGAGGCCCTTAAGAAAGCAGAAAAAGATAATTTCTCATTTCTGAAAACACCAAAGAATTTTTATTGTGGGGTTTGTTGCTGGGTTTTTTTTGTTTGTTTGTTTGGGATTTTTTTCATCAAATTACAAGCTGCTATGGTTAAAAACAAATACTGTCATTATCTATTTTGTTAATTCTTTGTTTTTTTAGAAAAAAAATAGAGTACAAGTTGTAGACCAAAACCTTATGTAGGTCACTAAGGTTGCATAAAATACTGTGTAAATGCTGTCATAAACCCAAACAAAGCACAATTATTCTACTGTAAATAACATGTGGTTACCTCTTGTTTACAAGTCAGTCCAGCCATCAAAACAAGCTAAACATTTTGATAAATGGTTCACAGCCATTTTGTAAAGAATACAGATTAGGGGAGCTATATCCAACATCTGCTCTTCTAGTATCAGCACTATTGCTAAACCTCAGCTCCCTCTTCCTGGGCAACATGCAAGCTACCAGAGTATTCTGGGGTCAAGCTACAGAGGCTAATTGTACATGCTGCTCACTGCACTTTTCACTGATCAGCTCTTCCACTGAAGCCATCCCAATGTTTTAAAGAGAAGAGATGCAATGAAATTCCTCTTCATTACATTTAATTCTTTATGCAACAAAGGATTTATAAAGAAGAGTGGGGTTTGGGGTTGACAATACATCCTTTTCCTAACACACAAATAGCTGAAGATCAGCAATTGTCACTTGTCTGGAGGAAAAACACAGAAATATTTTGCACTGAAGAGCTGCTGGAAGCGATGTGCAGAGGGGGAATGTCTGGTTGCCTGTGGAAGCTGAAGGGAGGCTTGCTTAAAAGCCAAGTTTCAAATATCATCTGTTTTCACTATAACACCATGTAACAAAACAAGCATCAGTAAAATTTTCATTTAAGTAGGAGAGAATTTAATTGTTTTGCTTTTTTTTTTTTTTTTTTTCACTGTCATCTCTCCTTTAATTCAGAAATATGTTTGAAGGAATTTTGTTTGCTTGGCTCTTGGGACATAAATAAAGAATGTGCACTGCTCAGGAATAGATGTGTTACAAATGGAACTAAAAATGTAAACATGTTGGGAAGTTAGAAGCATGTACATAAGAGTGTAGACATGTGGATGAATTTTTTGTGAAGCTAAAGAGTTTATATAATAAAAATCTGCAAAATCTAAGAATAAAAACTCTGTCCAGAATCAAGTTAACCATCAACAAATGTTTCTTTTCTCCCCAGTTCACTCTGCTTTCCTATGTAGGCTAGAGAAAAAGAGATCAAGTCAAACTGTTAAGTGAAGACTGGAACTAAAGTGAACCTGCTAGGCAAACCCCACATCAGAAATGCCATCTGTCTTCTAGCTAAGCATGAAGTGCACATGGACTTGGAGAAAAGATACACACTTCATCAGTAAACAACTGCTTTCAACTGACAGATACAAAACTTGGAAGGGATGAGCAAAATGACTGCTGATTGTCAGTTTCTCTCTTATAGCAGGGTGACTCCCGTGTGAGAAGGAGTCTCACACAATGAGGATGCACTCTGGAAAAAGACCAGTTGTATGGCATCCTAAGTTGCAGGGCTAGGACCTGAACTGATTGTGTGACATTAATTGTGGCTATAGCTTGATTTTGTGCTCAGTGTGTGAATAAAATGGTAGTTAAGACTACCACAGAGACATACTAGAAGCTAATAAAAACAAGTTACCATAACCTCTTTTAATGAAGGAAAAAGGAAGCCCTCTCAGGGGAAGTTGCAGCTCATGGCTCCTGCAGTCAGGTTATTGGGTACAGTCTTGCAAATCCCCCTACTGACAGCATGTCCATTACTTACCACACTTGCCCTACTGAAGACATCTGATGAAAGAAACTTGGGACAAGACTGAGTAATCCAGTCCCCAGGAGGGGTAAGATTAGCAACAACACCTGGAAATCCTGTGGAGGGCAACAGCATGTAATGAAGTGAAGGGATGTATGGCTAGCAGAGTCAGGTCCCACAAAAACCAGCTAGTATAGTGTGTGCTGATATGTGATGATACTGACACACTAATTGAAACAGAAAAAAGATCCAGAACAAGAGAAAGGCAAGTTCAGTTTTGCAACCCACTCTGTTTATATGGCAAAAGGGAAGTTTGTACTTATACTTGATTTTCTGAGGACTGCCTTACACAACCCTAGCACAGCATGGCCCACTTCTGAGCACAAGATAACTCCCAAAGAGAACTGTCCTATTGTTCCTGTCCTCTCTGCTAAAGCTTCAGTTGCCACAAAAGCATATCTCTTTTCATGCAAGCAGGTCACACGTTGAAATGTTTTCTGGTAACTCAATACTTACAGCAAGAAGTTCACGGAAAGGAACAGAATTTCATTTCTTAGGGAGCTCGAGCATTCGCCTGACTGGCTTTGATTTCCAAGATGCAAGCTCTACGTGTAGAGCTCAAAAGATACTTGCATGGTTTTAAACTACAGTAATAGGTCAACTCAACAATGTTTGAAAAGCAAGGATGCCAGGAGGCTGGAAGAACAATAACAAACCCTAACATTTCGAACAGAAGAGGAGGCAGACACAAAAGCCAAGTCAGAGGCAAAGAGAAGTTACAGTAAGAAAAATACTAATAATCCTCCCCCTGCCCATGATATTTTAACTGCATTCAGCTGTTTTGAAACTGTCTTCTTAACATTTGCTTTTGTGCAGGCAGGCAAGCTTTTGACACCAGTTCTCTAAACCACACTGAACACATGGTAAAGCATTAGAAACCATATTTCACCTAATCCATTTTTACAAAAATAGGCTGATGCCTATTCCCCCTTTGCTTTTGATGATGCCAGGCACCATGCTGAGCAAAGAAGACAATGTTTTTCAAGGTTTCTTGCAAAAAAATCTCTGTTGTTAATTCTTTGGCAGTTCCCTAAAAGCACTGCACTGATAAAAAAAAGCAAATGATGAACCAACCGAGAAAAAGACAGTCCTCATGTTCTCTGTTCCCCACTTCTACTCTAATCCAGGTAAAGTGGATCCAGAAAATCAAAGGATCATCTCAGCATGCAAAAATATTCCTTTTCAAAGAACTGTTGGGAAGTGGTATAGAGAAATCCACACTGTGAGATCTCCATTGTGAAGAGTTTATCTCTCACTGGGGAAGTACTCCCCATGCCCCTGAAAAATGGTGTAAAATGTGCTACAAGAAATCACACAAGGATTATGGAATAACAGAACAGGACAGAAGGTGATAGTGAAACACAAAAAGGGATTTCTAGGGTACAGGAAATAGCATGTCCTCAAAGTAGATAGCTTTTAAGTACAAGCTCACATACTAGAACATACAAGAGCTTGATAAGAAAGAAATCTAAATCAGAAATTATTATTCTTTACAATGTCATTCCTTTAGAGAAAGCATACCAGTTATAAAGTCTGATGCAAAATAAACCAATTGTCTGCAAAGTGAGTGTTTGTTCAGAAGCTTCCTACCCATCCACTTACCTGAAAACAGGAAATACATTGAGTGAGAAAAAAATCCACTTATAGGTCAAGATATTGACTTAAACAACATGTAGTTTCATGCTACATCTGTCCTCGTCTAATGACCGGCATTTTAATTTACAGCCATTTAAACATGTTTCCTCAAAATGAGTGTGTGGAGACACATCCTATTCTAAGCTTGTTTCCGTCACTCATTTTCTCTATGGCATGGGGCATGATATTTTCGTTTTCTGCTTAGTTTCCTTCATAATGAACTAATCCATGGAACTCCCTTAAAAGAAGGCTGGAATATCCAGAGCTTCCTGAGTTACTACCAAGGTTTCTGGAAGCACTAGCAACCATGTAATTTAGCACTGACCATCAATCACTGCTCACAGCTGGAGTAAATGCTTGGTGGCAGGAGAAGGGACTGCGGGAGCACTGTGGTGCTCTTCACATCTCCCAGTAAAGCAGTCAGTACTGATTTTTACCAGAGACAGAACTGCAAGGCTAAGCAAGCCACAAGCCTGAGCTAATGTAGCAGTTCCTGTTTGGGCTGTAAAGTGCACTCAGTGGAGACATCACCACATGAAGTATCAGGAGAATAACGCCTTGAACACTAGTGCAGGCATTTGACTGCAGTCATCTCAGTCAACCAGTTGCCAAATTTTCTGAAGAGTAAGAAAATACAGGCAACTCCATTGTAATGCTGTAACCTCCTATCAGCTTTTCAGAGATAGAAATGGATTCCCAGAAAGTTTAAGATCATTACGAACTTCACTTTATTGCTACATAACACTATGGAAAGCAAAATGGACCTGACCACACACAGCTTGAATTGCTGATCTCAGGGATATTCTCTTTTTCCAAGTACAGACTATAGCTTCTTAGGACTTTTTCACAGAATGTCAAACTATACTAAACTTACTCACTGGTGTAAATAACAGACACTGGAAAGAAAAACAAGAGAGAGGAAGAAACCCAGCTCGGAAAAAAACCCATCAATTTTCTTTTCAAATGTAGCTGAACAGGAGAGCTGAGAGAGAACAGATTAATGATTAAGACTGCTAAACTAGGACTTCACTATAAAGTTATTATCATGCCCAGGTGTTGGTTTTGCCTTTGACAGCTGTTGGAAGTTTCACTTATAGAAATACATATATGCATCTAGTTTTAAGGCAACTACATGCATTTCAAATGCCTTGAAGAAACTGACCTTTACACATTCTGCACTCCAGTTCACCTGCCAGATGAGAACAGTGATGAGGTAAAAAAACCCAAAGTTTGTTTTTATAAACACTGAGTACACAATTTCCTTACAGTGCATAATTTGTATTAACAGATCTATTCAACAGTTATTCCAGCAACAAGCTGAAGTAGTTCTCATTCCCACAAATTATACTATTGCCCCAGATGATGATTTTAAATCCATGTAAAATTTGGGTATATTAGGTGTGTTTGACTAACACTTCTTAATATATACTGCATCTTTTAAAAGTTGTTTGCTGTTGGAAGCTTTTTAAGAGTCCCTTAGAAATGGACCTCTTCCTTTGAAAGTATTACATATAGCTGATGACTCTGCAGCCAAGTTGAAATGCTCCTCCATCTTCTATTCCAAAACAGATGGCAACTAATGAGCAAGTTGGAATATTCTCTGCTTATAGTATTTAGCTTGTGGTTAAGGACCTTCCAGCTTTCTGGGTTAGCACCATCTCACTAGAAAACTACTGTAGATGAAGGAGGACACACAGCTGACATAATTCAGACTCAACCCACCCTTCCCATACTTGATAGCTTCTTGTGTCAGCATGTGTCCTAAGCTGAAACAGCTCAGATTGAAGTTGGCTACATGTGTTTTACAGATGAGACTGGCAGGAACAAAGGAGCTTAATGTGGTCAGAGGTTCCAAAGGCAGTGGAAGCACTATGGCTGCTGATGCACTGAAGGTAAGAAGGGAAGACTTTATCTTGTTCCTGACAATTGAGACACTTGGACTTTTATTGTGCAGTGTACCACCACTCAAGTGGGCAAGGAAACACAGTAGTAAGATTTTTCTTAACATTTCGGCAAGCCCACCAAGATTGCACTGTTCCAAAATAATCAGCTACTCTGAAGAAAACCACACAAATCTTAAAGCAATTACATTCACCATGCCTACTAATTGTTATTGCATGACATAGGCAATTACCAACCAGTTATCCCTCATTTTAACAAGTGACAGTAGGCTAGAAACTTTTTTATTCCACAAAAAATACATCTGTAGTGGCATAAAAGACAACTGATTTTAGGCTTTTCAGACTGAAAGTACTTCACATAAGATTCTTCAAAACAATACACAATGGTAGTCATATCTCCTTAAATGTGTTCTGGAAACCTTGTCTCAACTCTTTCATGACATCATGCTGTTTCCTTACATAGGTTAGTATCAGCTCAAGAGCATCAAACATATAGCCCTCATTAAGTTCAGTCTTCCTTAAATTTTCCTGTTAGAATAGTGGCTATGGGATGTTCAGTTCTCCTCTAGCCAGAGTGTTAACAGGCTTAGGTTAAACGCCAAACCTCTATTTTCAAAACTCTCCCCTTCAGATAGCAGTGTCCTGCTTTGAGTTAGAACAGAACTAATTCTGTTCAGTGATTTTACTTTTCAGCTCAGGCTCTTCTAAGTGACTGCACTTTGTGAAATTAATTGCATGTCTTCACAAACAGTGCCTGCTTCTGGGGGGAACAAGGCTTGGTGTTTGGAGTTACTATGCAGACCAAGGTCACCACTGGATCTTGTGTGCCACATTGTGGGGTTCAGAGTAAAAGGCTGCACCTGTGAGGAGGAGCAGACAGATGACCCTAAACTGACCAACTAGGTATTCTACCCCATATACATCATATTAAGTATAAAGCTCAGGGATCACGAGGGTCAAGTTCTTGCTCTCTTACCTTTTCTGTTCTTCGGTGGCCAGGATCTGAGGAGGACTCTCTACATTTTGCCTTCAATCCCAATCCATGTTTTCCCAAATCCAACTCCTGAATCTGGCTCCCGTCTGCTGCGGAGTCCGGTGTGGGACATCTGCCATAACATCAGTGGTGATGGTGATGGAATTGCCATCGGGGGATTAAGTTCCATATTGGTTTTGTATAGATTTGTATAGCTTTCATTTTATTATTTTCATTGAAGTAGTTTTAGTTTTCTTTTCCAATCCATTAGTCTCTCCCTTATTTCCTTTCTCTTCCCCTTTGGGAAGGCAGAGGGGTTAATAGAGAACATCACTTGTTTAGTAACCAGCCCAGCTCTAACCCTTGACACCAACTGCTGCAACTTCAGCATAAATAGGTTTGGAGAAATATGAATTGCAGAGACTGCAGAAGAATTTTCATTATGTTGTTAAAAACAACTTATGGGAATAAAATAGAACCACAACTTTAGTTACAAAGCATAGCTTTAATGAGTTTTCAAATACGGATTCAAAAAAGTCATCAGTGTTTTAGTATCTGCTTTCTGAAATATCATCATAACATTGCTAATATGTATGTTGACTTTTACCAAGTGTTAACTGTTGATATATTTAAGAGGTCAATAATAACATTGAAATGCCATCTTTAGATATTCTCTAGTACATATATGCTTTCACAGGGATTCAAGCATTACTCTGATTTACAGCTCGTGAGGAGTTTAATTGTGTCTTCTAGACTCAAATGGGAGCCATGCTTAAGTTACAAAAAAAGAAAAAGCAACCAACTTACCAAAATGGCATAAATAACTAAGAGAAGATAATGACTTGGTCATAAAAGCTAACAAATTTATATACTTAGAGCTTCAGTTCTAGATTTTTCTTGGGCTCAGGAAGAATGTGAAATACCAGAAAGTGAATGATTGCCTGGCCCACAGGGAATTCAAACAGATTGTGAAGAATTTCATGTGGAACAAATTACATTAAAGAAGACTTTTTAATGAAATGTCATTTTTGACTCATGGAGTAGATTAAGTAATTTGGAGAGAAGTCTTCAGGTCCAGTCAGGCTCCAAGCAGATTTCTTTATATTGTTCCCCAATGCATACCTCAAGAGGTAGCAAGGCAGTTTTATGACTACACAAACTGAATTTTGGCTTCATTCCTTAAATTATCAGCAAAGGCACCAACTTGGAGGTGATTTCTTATCCTATGCAAACTGCTCAGCTACAGCTCCTTTCTAATAAGCCCAACAGCAGTCAGAAAGTGATTTTGTACTGACCCACAAGACAGTGAGAATCTGCTATTCTGTTAATCTCCCAGTTACCTGCTTCTTTCACAGTGTCATCTTCAAAAAAATCTTGCAATGTTTGTAGTTTCCTACAACACTCTAACGTGGATTTGACACATCAACTCTTCCACAGAGCAGGAATTGCTTTAACAGCTTTTTACAGGCTCTAACATCACAATAAATAGCAGTATATACTTTGAAAAGGGATTGAGAATGGTTTTTAATGTATTTGTCACTTGCAGTTTCTTTCAAAACAGAGTATCATTGATTTGCAATCACCATAAGACAGATGACTTCCATGTAATTCTTGTTGGGTAATATCAGAGTATAGTATTTTAGAAAAAAAATACTTAGGTTAAATGTGTTACACAAAATCCAATAATGATCAGAATGCAGTCTTACAGACCTGGATGCTTAGAGGCGTGGAACTTGTAGAGTTTTACAAAGTAAAAACTACACATTAGCACTTAAAGCAGTTTCCAAAGGCCAGAATCAGTCTCTTTAGTCACTAAATGAAGACTCACTATCAGAACTGTCTTCTGCTTTCCCATCATCTCCCCAGGCAGGCACAGGGGCATCTGGGGTCCTGCAGGCAACAAAACCATTCTATGTGGTAACTCACAAAAAGTGGCTGAGAACACAAGCAACTTCGCAGGTAATGCTAATGTCCTTTCACTACAATTACATGCACTTTATTGTCAAAACATTTAACACATGAACTGTTTATGGTTTACAACCTCACACCTTGGTTGGTATTGCTTCACTTGTAAGTGAAAGACAAATACTAGGAACTGTTAACTCACTGGACATCAACACTTCAGACATGAGCCTGAATGCACACCTTTGAGGTTAGTGGAAATAATGACAGATCACTGAAAAGTGGCAAGTACTTGTAGAAAGACTTGAAACAGGCAATACTGACTAATTACTTTTTTTTTTTTTCAATCTTCAGAGGTTGTAGGGCTGAAAGGAACATGCTGTACACCATTAAGCAGTGTAAATAGTACATGAAAAAAAAAGACAGGAAATGAACAACACTGTATCCAACTAAAACTGCAGGGATAATTTAGAGAAGCAAAAAAGAATTACTCAGAGTGGAATTTGGCTAGAACGTTGGGTTAAATCTGACATGCAAGAGCAGCCATGGGATTTTTATTGACTACAAATGATCAGACCTCTTGTATTTAGTTTTGAAAGGAATATTTAAGATGGCTCTTAACACCATGTCAAAACATTTCCCTAGGGAATCTACTGGGAATGAATCTACTGACTGAAGATGTTGGTTCTCCCTGGAACTTCCCTCCTGAGTCTGTAACGAGCTTGACAATACAAGCAAGACTGAGCCTGGTAAATTCTGAAGGCAAAGTAGAAACTATACACACAATTATACTCAGGGAAGGGCAAGAATGACCTTCACAGAAACAGGCTTCCTGTAGGATAGTTACCTGCTCTCTCTGATAAAATACCACATTTTAAACTAAGCTGGTAATTGTATTATTTGTCTTGTTGTTATTGATTTTGTTGTTATTCATCTGTGTGTCACAGAATTTCTTTTCCAACTTTAATTCTGTTTATTATAATTTCTCTGTTGGAAATCCCTAAGGAACCTTTAAAGTGTTTCAAAACATTTTGGATAAAAATGAGAAGTGCATTAAAGAACTGCAAGGAAGCCTTCTCCCCCCTACCCTGCACACCTCTAAAATGAGTTAAGGAAGCCTTTGTTTTCTCATGCAAATACCACTTCACATTATTATTCCTTGTTGCCCTGGTAATGACAAAACAGAAGAGCTGTGCAGAGACATGTGATCTGGAGAGCCCAGTGCAAAAGGTCTCCTCTAGGAAGGAGAAGATGGCAATGAATTTCTTTAGTTTGTCAGAGCAGGACAAACTCTCCTGGAATTCTGGACAGGTAAGAGAGGAAGATTCACAATATAATAAAAAAGCTTTTCTAAGCATGCTTGTTTTCCAAATGTTTTAAACACATGGTTGCATTCCAGCCCTACTGAAAGTTACAAATTACTTACTCAAGAAGATCTGGATTTAGCCCTTCAGATATCATTTTGTTTCGTATTGCCATCACAGGAACACCCTGTGCAGGAAGAATTAAAATATGAAACTACTGGACTCAAAAGTGAACTAAATTCCACAGGTTCTTCTAGGCTACACTTTCACACCTATTTATGCATGTCATTTGTTGAACAAGAGCATGAAATAATCATCTCAGCTGCCATCAGTATGAAGCTAGAAGTGAGAAATTACTCAGATCAAAGGCCTTTTCCATCCTTCCTCTGTTTATGGCAAATCACCTAGAAAAAATTGCAGGGAGAGAGTCAGGAATGGACAGATACATTTGCAATTCATGCAGACACACCCAGGAAGCTGAAGTTATGTGTATGGATGAGAATGAAAAAGAAGGCACAAAGTAGCACAAAGGTAGCACAGAACAGTTGTACTAGAAAGATGAAGAAGGTGTGGACATGCTGACGGTATAGCCAAAAAGGGAGGGAAACCAGGAAAGTGCATCTGCTACAGCCCCAGAAGGATACCTGCAGGCAGTGTTAAAAGTCTTTAAAAAACATGCAGAAAAAGGCTAACTGGATATGAGAAAAAAAGGCACAACTTGAAAGTGATTCCTCTGAATACAAGTGCCTGTACAATCAGCCTTGACTCTTCTATGACTTGTGGACAGATTTTTAGCCAACTATGTACGTGCTAAAAAAGTTCCTTCCTTTCACTGCAAGTCCTTCCACAGCTTCTGCACTTCATTTTATTCAGCAACACCTAAAGATCCCCTCATCTTGGATCACATAAATAAGAACATTTTGACCCACATCAGCTTACGAGAGACATTCCAACAAACTGCTCCTGTGTTTCCACTAGTGTTGGTCAAACACAATGTGTTGCTTTGCCATGCCCTCTTGCAAACCATCAGAAAAACCACCCGGACCACTGCATGCCAAGAGAGAAGGCAAAATAACAAACAAAAGGAGGATATAATTTCTGATTTCCAAGGGACAAAGCTACTAGTGGTCTAGGGAAAGTCAGGCAAGGCCAGGATTCTTTTGGCATAGGACAAGTATCTTTTGTCCAAAGTAAGTAAAACAGTGATAAAATAAAGGGCATCCATAACTCATGTTCCAGAGAAGCATGTGCTACTAGTGACAGCTGCAGCAGCTAAGCTGGCTGTTTTACTGTGTTTCCTTGGGCAGTTCCACAGTGAGAATCACAATCAATAGTTGTGCATGAAGATTCTGGAATAGCACACAGACAGGTACATAGTTTAGCAACTGATTAGGGCTATCAGCAAAAATGTGACTCAAGTAGTTGCAAGGTATTAGCTTGTAATAAAGAATTCCTCAGTAATTCACAACTAATGTACATTACAAAGGTGAATCCATCCGAGTATTTCATGATAGTTTAAAATAGTCACTTATTCCAGTACAGATCTGGACAGCAGGGACACTGTCTATACCCTGTCTCCTACTATCTCATGGTTTTTCCCCTCTTTGACTGCTCTTAGGGTTCCCTTACGCAGCTCAGAAGTCACTGATGAAGTGTTTGTGCATCAGTTCAAACCAAGTGAAAAGAAGATTGAGTCAGATCAGGCAATGCAGAATTTGTATTTGCTGTCAATGAAAGGGAGTTTGGAATATGGGCTTTAAAGAACAGACTGGAAATGGTTACGTTTTTATGTTCACACTTGGAAACTGTATGCATGAAAATAAATATGAAAAATCCCTCTCAATATCCTCATTTATCATAGATTTACAAACCTCATGTGAAGTTTAATCAGAACACCCCTGAAGGAAAACAAGTAAGATTGTACCTATATGTGTTTTTAACACAATTAGGGCATTACAATCACTTTATCTTTCATACTTTCAGAAGTTTTCATCTGGAAAATCAGACCCTAATATTGCTGTGACCCCAAATCTTACTAAAATAAAGCAGACCACTATTTTAAATCTAAACAGTAACAGCATTGAGCATACAGGTGCCCTGAAATGGCTCAGGTGTACTTTTCAAACAGAGGAGCCAACACTAAATTTCCATTGCATTTGTCTCTGCCCTGTGAAGATCTAAAATAATCCAAATCACTACACATTCTCCACAGTGTACTCCAGACCTTCTCCCAGCCTGCTCCTGAAGCTCAGGAAATGTACAAGTCCTGGAAAAGTCACAGTGGAAGCAGCACTCTTGTTGCAAAACAGTTTTTGGTTCTGCATAGCACAGAAAGAAGTCACATACTGTCAGTGGTGATGAATTGTGAAGATCAGTGCACTCTCCAGCTTTGGCTTTTATTTCAGTTAAAGCAAGGCTCAATCTCTATCTTGATTGGCAAGGCCAATCAGTATCTTGGCACTTAGGCAGTCATGTTTGGTGCTTGGAATCAAGTGAGAGCATTTGTACTTTAAAAATGAAGTTTATCTGAAACTGTAGATTGCTCCTCTCACATTATCAGTAGAAGTGTTCTGAACATTCATTGCAGCAAATAGGATATTGTTTGTGTAAGGTTTGCTTGAATATTACTGTTGTATACTTAAAAAACCCATGAATTTAGTATGCTCAACTGCACTCCAGTGAAATGAGTTTCTTACTATTTCACAGAACAGCTGTCTTTAGTGCAAAAGAAATATCTCTCCAAGGTGCTAATTCTTAAATACTACAAGTATTGTGAGTAATGAATGATCAGGTCAAACAGATCTTCATCTAGAAACTTAATCTGGGCAAATAAATGACACTAAGTACAATACTTGGCTGGATGAGAAGACAAGTTTGGCAAATACAAAATCACACATTAATTTGTAGTATGCTAGTTTGACTTTCCTACCACACTGTTTACAACTGGCAGAGGAGTCACCAGGAACTGCCAGCACAAAGGATAAATGTGGAAAGTGAGATCTCACTCCTCTAGCAGTCACCAAGAAAAAAGTCAAAATAATTAGGCCATTCAGCACTTTCACATCCACTTTGAAGCCTGGCATTAAATCAATACACTCACATAGTGTTCTCCTCTCTGCTACTACCCCACTGCTAGGCTTTCCAAATGATTTGTAATAAGCTACCCATAAAGTGACAATTTGTGATTGAAATGAAAAATAAGGCCTGGAACATCATCCAAACTACCAAGAACACCAATTGTAACAACTTCTCTGAACAGGGAGTGAAACCATTCAGTTAGTTTTAACATAAGCAACATTTTAGTAATACTATGACAGTCATATTTTCCATAATTATATATTTTAGAGAAAAATTTCCACTGACAGCTTGAAAAAGAAGAGAGCTTTTTCCTTTGCTTCCAATACAATTTTTAATTTTGTGGGGGTGAAAAACAAGCTCTTAAAACTCCAAGAGTCACCAAGAGTCTCCCATTCACCTTTACACTCCTTCACTTGTTTTCACACATGTAAATACTGAGAGTACATTCTTTCATTTCCTATTTAGCTATAGAGCAGCCACAGATACAGAGGTAAACCAAACCTGCATCATGAATATCAGGAAACTGAAGTGCAATCAAGTAGTGAAGAAATTGTTGTATCTTTAATTTGAACCCTGCAGAAATATCAGACACTCCTGCTTTGGACTATACTAGGAAGACCAAACTATGATCAAAGTCTGTGTGTATGGAATGACACCAGTTCTGCCAGAATAAACACACTTTCAGTGGTACCTTCTGTGACTCCAGCTACTACCACTCTGCATTCACACATATTCACAGCCTCAGTTCAAGTAGATTGGCAGAAAGATCTTGCTTGAAACTGTCTGAGAGAATATATTACACCAACACATTTATTAGAGAAGATGTACTAGAAATAGCATAATGCTATCCTAGCTTAAAGATTGCTGTTGGAATATTTGTCTTCAGACATTTAATGTTCAGTTACAGCTCTAAGTGATGTTCCACCTGAAAATAATGGAGCACCCAAGGAATAATAAAAGGACTGACTTACCACTTGTACCATTTTGAGGTATCTGGCATATCTTGGATCCTTGGCCACAGTTCTGACATCTTCTGTTATTACCTCTGTTTTCTGTAACTCTTCTTCATGTGTATTGTTCTGCTGTATAGGAAGAAGATAACATTTTAATGGTTAGGTATGCAGAATAGAAGCATGGAGAGATTTCAATCCATAAAGTTTGTAATTTAAGGGTAAAGTGCAGCTCTTCTTCATCAAGATTATTCTGATCTACGCTCACAGTATTGGAGATTTCCAAGATGTATGAATACACAAAATCCAGCTCTATTGTTACTCAGTTACAAGTGTCACTTCCTATGTTTAGTTAAAATACATGAAAAAAAGCACCTCTAAAAATCCTGTTAAGTTTGTTGTATTTAATGAATAAAACAGAACTAAATTAAAATGCTTGCTCTATAAAAAATATTTTCTTAAAAGATTTTCTCTATATATCTTCCTCAAAATATCTGATTTCCTGACAGATGTTTCAAACACACACACATACAAAAAGCCCCAACAATAAATCAATTGCAGGGATAGGATCTTAATGTTGGTCACTTATAATAAGCTGGCATTTTCTGTATATAGATGATAATTTATAGAAAACATTCACTGCAATAACCTCTTTAAAATAAAGTATTCTGGAAACTCCATTTTGAGCTGAGAGCTCACATTCTAAAGGAAGGAGAAAAGAGTTGGAATTAGGTGATTCAAACTGTTATTTTCATTTATGACCTTCCTGGTGCCCTGATGTAATTCATGTTCATATTTTTATGTGACTGAAAGAAGGAGGCATTTACCATTAGATTTGACTTAGTTCTAATTATTTAAACCACACATTCAAGACAGAGCATAATCTTTTTTGTTTTAAGTCACCTGTTAAAACAGTGTCATTAGCATTGTTTTAGATCTTTGCAGCTGATTGCTCTCTTCCAACAGACTTGATTCTTCCATCTATTTCAAATGAGACTAGAAACTTGCCATGGAGAGGTATATTCCTAAAACTCTTTCAGTATTTTAGTTATGCTTCATTACTTACCCCAGACTGAGGTGATACAGCTGTCTGTTGATCTGTAGTAACTTGTGTCACAGGACCATTTGTAACACTACTCCCATTTGCATTGGACACTTCAAATTTGACATCTTCTAGGCCAGGAATAGAGGATAACTGAATGTATAAAACATCATCAAAGAAGCAATGAGCATACCATAAGTCTACATGTACAATAAAATCTGCAATATGCTGCTTATCATGTATTCCCCAGCTAGGTTTCACACTAGTAAAATCCTAATTTTTTATGGTAAGTGGCAAGGAATGCAAAGAGAGAATTTTTTGTATGTGAGCATTTTGTATTAGGTCACAGAATCACATGATGTTAGGCACTGGAAGGGACCTAGAAAGATCATCTAGTGCAACCCCCCTGCCAGAGCAGGATCACCTAGAAGAGGTCACACAGCAATGTGTCCAGGCAGCTCTGCAATGTCTCCAGACAAGGAGACTCCACAGCCTCCTGGGCAGCCTGGTCCAGTGCTCTGGCACCTGCACTGGAAAGAAGTTTCTCCTCATGTTAATATAAACCTCCTGTGATCCAACTTGCTCCCATTCCCTCTTGTCCTAACATTGGATGACACTGACAAGAGCCTGGTCCTTCAAATGATTATGAAAACTTATTTGCTCAGCTCGGATTATGAAAAGGAAGCTAGTTAATGCAATTTAGGAGGCTGACTCTGTTAGAAGAAAAAGTCTGTGCACATCCATACCTTTGCATCCAAAATATTGAGTGTTGTTTCAATTTGTTGGATACGGAGAGAGAGCGCTGACAATTTCTAGAACAGAAAACCATCAGCATGTGAAAACACTCCCCTAAGCCACTTACACATATAAAACATTCACATCTAGCTATACAAAATCACTTTTGTCCTCGGTCTGCTGAAGGCAGAGTGTAAATGAGATGAAAACATGATTAAATAAACAAAGCAATGGCAGTTGCTTCTACTACAGTAGCTGCAGTGGTTCACATTTTAAATACTTTTACTAGGCAGCTAGTTTTCCCAAATAATGTCTGACAAAAATGAAGAGAGGGTTATGTGCAAAAGAAAGGCAAACTCAATAGTAAATTAATTTGGGCAACTGGAGAAAACAGTAGACATACTGCACTCTCTCAGTTACCAAAACATCTTTCTTCAAAGCTTTTTCCAAATATGGACGATGAAAAGATGTGATATGCTGAGCAAATAAGAAGTAGGAAAAAATCTGATAACAAATACAGCAGGTGATAGAAAGCCTTATGTAGTCAAAATGCACAGTGAACCACAACTAAGCAGAAGCTTTTTTATGTGCCAGGTCCACCTCCATCAAATTTTTACACCACTTTTCTAAACAAAAATACAACTTCAGTTTTTCTAAATTACTCCAGAAGAACTGTCACTCTTTGAACTAATCACTACCATACTCCACCAGGCCTGTCCAAGTCAAGTTGGCTAGCAGGCTGGCTGGCAGGTAGGTACCACTCTGACAGCTTTCTGGCACATTGGCAAGATTCTGCCTGGCTCTCAAACAGAATTTTAACACCCTAAGAAAATGGCAGTGCTGCCAATATGCTAGAAAAAGTGAAAAGAGGCTGACAGGAGTTAGTCTTTTTGAATAGTGCACTGACTTGTTTACAGATGGGTCTTTGTTCATAAAGAGGAATTTGTTCCTACTGAAGGGAACTACGTGCCCTACATGTAGCTGTGGCAAAGGGTTGAAAGATGCACAAAAGACAGTTCTAGAACTTTACAGGTCAGTTGGACTAGACAGAGCAAAGAAATTGAGAGTTAAGAATAGTATGAGCCCTAGTTTTAATTTCTTGGCTTCTGGATTTATCAGGAGACTTTCACATTAAAAACCATTTCTGTACTTCAGAAACACACAAAAATTTTCAAGGAGTTTATAAAGTAACTCTTTAGCCTCTTGGGTAACAACACATGCAGGTTCACTAGTAACTGTTTTCATAACTGTCTTCACAGAGTTGCTGTGTGCTGGAAATGGCTTTAAGTATATGTGTTTTGATTTCCATAGTGCCTGCGTAAGAGGCGGTACTGAGATCATGTGACAACTGAGTTTTGGACATCTGACCAACAGCATCACCAGGCAGTTACACTGTCCCATGTATCAAGTTATAGTAAGTTTAAAAATCACTTTTTTCTCCCTCTGAAGCTCCATATGTTGATGTGGTAGCCAAATTTTATCTTTGCCATAAGTCTGGCTCTAAACTTTACTACCAAATAACAGAATTTCTCAGTTTACATGGCTTAGTCTAATTGGATTTGACTGCTGCCCTAGCTCTGCTGGCTAGGGCTATATAGTAGTCTTTGTTGAATAAACTAGTGCAGAGTTACAAGAAAACCCACTAATGATAAAAAGGTTAAGCTCAAAGCCACATTAGAAAACACACTTTCTACAAGGAAGGATGCACTCCTGCTCTGCTCAATAGACAATTTTAGTCCTGTCGGTCTAGTGTATTTCCATTGACATTAACATCACCATAAAAAGTTGTTAACACTAAATATTTTTCTTCTTCTTTTGTTACAAAACACTAAAATTAACTGCTTCATGTTCCATACTAATCACTTGCCAGAAATGTGTGTTTTTCTGCATCAAAATTATTTACATTCAGAGCTTAGTGTATCACCTTTCAAAATTAAAGGTGGTAAGATCTGGAAGCAAGTTTTGATGCAATTTCCTAGGATATGAGAGAGCTATTGACTTTCAGAATGGATTCAGCACCACAGGGATATGGTAACCTTCTTCCAAAACAAGACAACATCCTCAGGTGGAGCTACTCAGAACAAATTCCATGTATCAAGAAGTTTGAGGACTATGCCAAATGCAAAAGGTTAAGGAAACAAGATTGTGGTAAAATCAGCAGTTCATGTGGATGTGTTGGGGAAAAAAAAAAAATCTGTCTTAAGCACTTGCTCAAGAGAAATCTTGAACAGAAAGCAAACGAAACTCTTTAGTTTAAAGTACTAGCATATTGCATCAAAAATACTGAAGTGAATGGTTCTCATTTCTAGGATTTCTTTCATTGTTTAAAATGACATCTAGGAAGGTAACAGACCTACCTCTTCACAAACAGTGGAAAAGCGGTTGAGAAACTGCACTGTGTGAACCACAAACTGATTTAGAAATGCTACAGTTCTTTTCTGTTGAATAGCAGGAACCTGCATTAAAGAAGAAAATGAGATTAGATGTAGATGTCAGTGCTTAAATTTGGATTCAAAGACCTGTTAAAAAGTACAAATATTTTAAATGAAATTTAGAAATCTGCCTTAAGTATGCTTGCTAGGAATACATACACATACAAACAATTTTTTCATATATATGTATGCATGTATACAAATACTTTTCCACTAAAAATCTACTAACTTTAGACTTGAAAAGTTGCAGGATACACAGAAAAGGCAGCAAAATCCATGTAAATGAAGGACTGTCACCTTATTTAAGTACACTTACCATGAAATTGTGAACATTCCTGAAATTAGTGTTAATTTAAAAAAAACACTCAAAACATGGAAGAAATCAGAATCTTTCTTTCTGAAGCTTAAGAAAGAAAAGCAAACTTGGTCATCCATGCAAATCCTCAATTACAACCAACACCATAATCAAAAATAGAGTAGTGAAAATTCTGTCTCAGTGTTTAGTGGCTACCTATACTTTTTCTAATTGCAAACCCAGACTATCCTAGTGTCACTCCTCCCAGCCAGATCTGATGTACATATACTTTTCAGATTAAAAGGTAGAATGTTTTGTTTGTCAAGAAAAAGGTCTAGTGCTCATAACATAACAGACAACTGGCATTTTTATTTAAACTATTATACAAGACTGGAATCAGGATCATTCACACCAGTGTTTATGTATAAAACCATAGTGCCTCAGCAAATTGTATTTGGTTAAAGGGAAGGATTTACAAGGAAAAATATCTGCTGCCAAGCAACAACTGCACTAACTGTTTGTGAATACAGTGACTCTCTGGTTTTCATCTCTTATTTGCTCTTTCATTTGTCAATGTTCTTACCACAGTTTGTCAATCTAGAGATATCCTGATTTTTTGGTGAGACTTCTGTTGCTGCCAGCTCAGGTTTTCAGTCTGTGCACCTGTGCTTGCTCAAGTTCAATTCTGTAGCTCCCAAACTGTCAAACAGTGCTTATGACCTGACCAGAAATTTATGGGCTAGCACAGAGGATGGACAGATCATCAGGGCAATTAGAACTGTCTTATCTTTATGCTTGATTTGAGAAACAAAGCTAAAAAAACCTTTTTTGCATTAGTAAGAGACATGAATAAGCAGCTTTACACAGATTTGCCTCACAGTTGTATGACTGAAACATCTTAGCCTTTAAATACAGAACTATCACAGAACTTGCAGCCAAACACCTTTGGAAAACACTAACGCCACGCTCCTCTGGACACAACTTCAGCCAAGACCCCGCCGCGGACATTCAGCCGCTGGCACAAAGGCAGCAGGTGCTGCCGGCCCCGTCTCGGCAGCCCCCAGCACATCAATCCAGGAGCAGCTCCGAACCCGAGGGCGCCCACGGAGGTCCGGCAGGGCCGTGGGTAGGCTCAGGGTCCATCCCGACCGCCAGACCGGGCCGGGCAGCAGAGTAAGGGGGAGGAGAGGGGCTCGCCCAGCAGCAGGACCAGGGCCAGCGCAGCCGCCGGAGGAGGAAGCGGGACAGCTGCGGGTCCCCGGGCGACAGCAGCCCGTACCTTGGTGAGGTCAATGCCGGAGCCCACAATGGGCAGCCCGTCCTCGTCCATCCCCGCGGGGCCGAGGCCGCGGAACGGAGAACAGCCCCACACCCGCTAGCCACCTCCCGCCACACCGCGGAAGCCCCTGGCGCTCCACACACAGCCTCCTATCCTCGCCCCGGAAACAAAACCTCCGCTCGGCCAACACAGGGCTGAGCCCATGGGAGGGCGCAGGCGCAGTCTGCTCTCCCGACGGGATGCATCTTGGGAAGCGTAGGCCGAGGGAGGGAGGTAGGCAGGGAGTGTCTCAGGGTCAGGGCTTCCTTATCTGTCTCTTTGTAACTCACCTCTGCGGAGGGGCACCGCGCAGACCAAGCCATCGTGGCCATGTGCTGCTGAAGGATAAATGCTCTGCTTTTCCCCAAACTTGTGCAGATTGTTCTGTGAGTTGTCCCTGCCGCAATGGGGCACCGGCAAGACCAGGGGTAGGGACGCGGATCCGGGTCTTGTTTCAGGGCATGTTGACTCACACCGCTGTGGACATCACTCTGCAGCATCAGGGCAAGGTCCTGGATTATGCAGGTTGTGAAGATAAAGCGTCTCCCCCAGCAGTCAGACATCAAAGTAATAATGAGGAAAGCCGGGAATCCCGTAAGGAACTGATTTTGTGACATTAATTGTGGCTACAGCTTGGTTGCATGCTCACTGTGTGGGGAAAAAGGGTAGTTCAGATGCCCAACAGAGACACACTAAGAGTCAGGAATAGCAAGATACTGCACTTTGCAAACCCCTATTACAGAATCGATGGTAGCTGCACTTCATTGTTACTCTCTTACTAAGATACTATAGTAAAGTCTTTTTGCCCATACTGCTGGAATTACTGAACAACCTGTGTTTTGTTGCATGTTTTGGAGCAGTAACAAGTAGTTGGCAATTTCTCACGTCTCCTAAAGGAAAGGCAGAGGTAAGCCTACAAAGTTCAGTAGGTTTAATCTAGCTTGTTTAAATTATCTAGTTTAATCTGTTTAAATTATCTAAGTGCATTATCTTGCCACCTTGTTTGCCTCAAAAAAACCTCTAAGTTACATTCAAGAAGAATTAATCTCATTTACTATAAAATGTCTACAAGTTTTCCAGGCAATGCCACAGAAATTTAATAAGGTAGATTCTTATTCAATTCTTATCTGACTCTCCTGGTCTGTAAAGCTGGACAAAGAATCTCACAAGAATATGCTCTTCAGTGAACTTTCTGGTACTTCCTGCTTTTAATTTGGCAAAAAATACTGCACAGAAAAGTGCAACGCAGCACTTTGCCTCCCAGCTGGAATTAGGAAATGCAGGGTATGAAAAGTGAAAAACACGGAGTAGAGGAAAATGATCCAAATTTTTCTAAAACCTCTTAAAAATCTTTTAATTGAACTGCTTTTTTAAACTGGAACTATTAATGACTGAACCCCCAACAGCAGAATTTATAAACAATAATAGAGTGATAATAGTTAGGTTTACAGCGTACAAGATTTGAAAATATATTTTGTACTAGCATCCATACTGGATGATAAATGTCAAATTAAAGAATAAATACTGTAGTTAACTGCTGGCAGTTTATACCCTATGTATGTGTACATTTACATGCAGGCATTTAAAAACACAGATATAGGCTTCACTTGCAGTGAAGGAAGGATTAGAGACTGTTTAACACTTACTGAAATGCAATTCGGCTGAACATTTGTGTTTTGAAGATGGTAACCTAAGAGATTCTGAGGCTAACCTGGAGTAAAAAAGCTGTGCGTGTACAGAAAACTGATCAAAGCTTTGTCTTCATCATTAGTATAAAGTAGTGTGATTAGCATACACTATAAAGGCAACAGCACTGAAACTAATCTGCTACATATCTATTTTATATTGTACAAAATCTGAGACTCCAGTCAACTGCAAAACAAAACTGCACAAGGTGGAAAAAAAATCCTGGCAAGTGCTACTGTAACTTAAAATGTTCATATGTATTTTGTATGCTTATATACTGTTACAAGTCCCAAGACACAATATTCTGTTAGAATCAGCACAGAACTCAAATAGCTATACAATTGAGAGGGAAGTTAAACAGAAACAAAAATCTGAGCCAAAAAACTTTCCAGACATGGTGTCACCTGATCCTCCATAGGGGCAACAGTTGTTTTTACTAAGGTGGTCCAATGAACAGCTGAAAAGGTCAAAGTGTGGATTAACATTTTTTCAACTTCCCATAGAGTCTTCTAAATCCATGCTTGCAATGGGTATTCTGGCAAAGCTCTCCACATGAAACTGATATTGCCTCAATGATTTTTCCCTAAACGGAGCTAAAAAAGCATCTCAATAGTCTAGCTTTGTCAGAATATGTACAAATTTAACAAACAGAAGGTTCAGAGAATTATCTGCCCTTGACAGTTAAATAGACTGAGAAATACAAATGTCAGGTGTTATGTAGGTTCATTTAAAAAAAACAAACAACCTAAATCAAAATAAAATGATTAATGGTTTGCAGTTCTTTGAATATGGCTTTTTGAGTTTGTTTTCCAAGCACCGTGCTAAGGCAACAGCAGAGGATTAAATCATTTTGTTCTGTACAGAAAAACATGGGGAACATGGTAAAAATATTAGTTGCTCATTTGAATTTTCTTTTTCTCCTAAATACCCATTTTATACTGAAAAGAAGTAATATGAAGAGCCTTGAACTTGGCAAGAGCATTCCAATCCTGAGTAAAGAGTTTTAAGTAGTCCTTAAAACCAGAGTATTAAACCCAAGCATCCTAGCATCTGAATTAACTACCGAACAAAAGAATTTCTGCCCTTTGCCCCTTGGGGTTTAAGCAGTTCTAAATGAATAAAGATTCAGTTCAAATTCACCTGCACATAAGAAATGCAAACTGCCTTTGTCAACACAGGTACTGAGTATAGCCTATGATATTCTGCATAGCTAGGTGTGATGTAAAACTTTGCTCTGAGAGTAGACAGGTGGCAGTATCTCAGCCCAATCCTTCCTCCCAGATCTACAAGGATTTTTAGCTGTGTTTACAAGACACTTAAACCTCCCATTAAGCCTGCACTCTCTGGTCCAACAAAGTGCTGTATCCTGAAATACCCTTATTTTACAGGACTCACTAGCCAGGATTGGAACCTATGAGGAACTTTATATTAATCTTCTAGGTAAATTTTGGTGGCAGTTGGAAAGTAAAATTTCTCAAGGATAAGAAACAAAATATGGTCTTCCTTTTTAAGAGGTGACTGTATTGGTTCTATCTGTCCAGCATAAATAGAGACAAACAAAAAATATTGTAAAATCCAAGCACTGCTAATAAATATGCTTATGGTGCTGTAAGGAGTTGTTACACTAGCTGAATATCTTGCTATCACTTCACTTGCAAAAGCATGCAAAAAGGATACTGAAGACAGGAGTTATTTCTGTCTTTTACTCTTCCATCTTACTTCATTTCTGGGTCTTGTATGGGAGTGACAAGAGAAAAAGTGCTTCTAGAAAGCAGAATGTCTTTGATTTTCCTGTAAAGGCTGTAAACAGAACAAACCCACATGCTGTTTGGCATACTTGAAGTAAATCTCTGTCATCTTAGGAGAAACAATACTTCTTAAAATTACCATTCTGATTAGCTCCATCACTGTTAGTAGTAACTAGTTTATTTGGCAAATGCATTCTCAGACAACTTTTTATGCCAGTATATTATGGCATTTCTTTCTTAGAGTGATGGTTAGGAAAGTTAATATAGAGACAGATGTTCTTTCTGTAGATAATTTGGACTATTTTGAAGTATCTAAGCTATGTTAGCTCCACAAGATTGCCAGACTGAGATTGCTGGATACAAAATCTCTTAAAGAAAAAGATTATTTCACACCAAATACCATGTTAAAAAAGAGTACATTTTATTTTAAGGGAAGTAACCAAGTATCAGATGTAAGATAACTGATTTAGCAAAAGGTCTTGTATTTGTAAGCAAAATAGCAAACAAATGTTACATATTTTAATTGTTCCTTTCTTATGGTCTCCAAGTGAATAAATACCAGTACAAAGACTAAATTCCTTTGTTTTACTAAAAAAAGAGACATTATGCTGTAAAGTTTCATGTTGAAAGCAAATGCTTGTTTCACATTTCAGTCACCCAGAAGAAAATTTTATGATCTCCTCCGACTGCGCATATTGGAAGAGTTCTGTGCCATGTCAAACCAGATCCTACAGCTGCAGTGCCACTAAGAATGGGCTTAAAAAATAAAAGAAAGAAAAATATCAATACAATGTGCCATATAAACAAATGATTTCAGAAGTCAAAAGCTGAACTCAAACACTTACCTGGGGATGTCCTAAATGATGAACAAGCAGTTGACTAGCTGTCTTTCCTGGATATCCAGTGGTGGCAAAGAGATTTTCACTCACTCTGGACCACCTATGAATAAAGTGAACATACTTTTCAAATATGTCTATCAGAAGTGCACACAAAGTGGAGCTCTCTCCCTTGTGGTTAGTGGTCTGAAGCTGTCAGATATCCCATTAACAACAAATAAATAAATTCAGAGAAACGGCTTGTAAATGATTCATCACCCACAGCCCCATATGCATGTTGTTGTAAAACAGAAACAAACCCATGGGAATGTTACTAAATGTAAATCATTCATAAATTTCACAAAATTTATAGAGCAGGTCCCCCCCCAATTATTTAAGTAAGACACAATCAGGCCCCTAAATTCACAACTGCCTGCATTACAGAGATTTATATATACCCCCCACCAGAACAGAGACAACATTTATACCTGAATGATCTGGCTCGATCAAGATGGACAGGTCTCTTATCCTGTGGGTAACTAAAACAGACATTCAGGGTAAAACACGGTTCTGCAAACACCTACAGCTCATACTGTAAGTGCCAAAAGCATACATCATTTAAACAGTGAGGGGCCTGCTGCAGGAAAAGCAGAGCATTCCTGCAGCAGACATCTCAATTTGGCATAAGAAAACTGAAGTAGTTATCCAGTTTATCATGGTTCAATAATTACCTAGTTATGACTGAGAACAAAATTTTAACAAACACATAAAAGTTACAGTGAAAGGCAAAAAGCAGTGAGATGCTGTCTCAAATGGACAGAAACAGAGACAATGTTATTTTTACAGAAAATATTGGTAGGTAAGATGAAACAAAGAATAACCAGGGAACGATGCGTATTGATTTCAGAACTCTTGATGAATGCTCATTTATTTACTGAATAGGTGATGTAATACCTAGTGCCTTTAAGTACTCTATTAGCAAAACAGCCATCTCACTTCATCTACTGCTTAAGAAGAGAATAAAGAAACCTATTATGTCTATAAAAATACCTGGAGCAAGCCATATCCCAGATCAGCCAATCATTTCCAGCAACTGCTCCAATTTTCAGAGTGTTTTTTAAACACCAGTCTGCTGACATCAGTGGTGTCTGTTCACACTCTAGGGAGAGAATGGGATGCTGTGTAATTAGATCATAGAAGCGTATTATGCCATTCTTCTCTGCTACCATCAGCTGTGAAAAGAAATTAACAGAAGGTTGTAAACTTAGCACATAATGAATCTTAATCTTTTCTACTTTATAGCAAATCTAGCAAACTTTCAAGCAAATAATATTAAAAGGTATAATTTTTCACTTTGTACCAGAAAACACACTCCCACCAACAAATAAAAAGCACTTTAATCTATAGTACTGTCACATCTTCACATATAACAATTACATTATTTTATCTATATATGTCTTCATCAAGTTATGTATATAATTTTGGTGCTTAGAAGCACCAGTTCTTAACCACCAATGCACTGTGCTTTTAAAATTACAAAGTTCCTCTTCTGAGTACAAAGAACTGGCTAACTGACATAGTGCTGTAGAAGGAAACAACAGTATTAATCAGGGTAACTGCACAATATGGATTCATGCTTCCTGATTTTATTTAACATCTCTTACTTTCTCCTATAAAAGTTTGCAACTGAATTTATCTGAACTTTTTTGATTAAAGTTATATATTCCAGCAGTTTCTTATTAAATATTGTAGAAAGAGCTTCCTGATGGAAAGATGTTTTCTCCATGGTGAGATGATTGTTCTCAGATAGTCAAGAACAGTAATTAAGGCAAAAAAGCCTCAAAACCAATACTCCAATAACATCAAAGATTGTGTGGAAAAAGACAGCTGTCCCCAAGACAGGCCTACTCTTTTACAAGAGTCAAAGAAAAGACAAGCTAATATGTCAGACTGGCATATTATTGCCAACACTTCTGGTCAAAACTAGTAATACTGTTGTGCTAACAAAGTTGCCCAGTAGCAAACAGATTCAGTTGTGATCCTGATTATATCAACATTTTCCTAGTTTTCTTAGTAAGGCCCAGATATTGATATTGGTGGAAAGTGTGATGAGAACAGAGAACCCTCTACCCTATTGCTATGTAAACGTTTTGATACTTTATAGGATTGCTTTTCTCTGGTTTAAGTGTGTGTTTTTATGGTAATCTGAACAACTATTTGTAGCTGCTCAAGGCAGTTATTGAGTGACATAGCAGGACTAATAAATCCAAGATTAGAGCACTAATGAAGCTGAATATTTTGTTATGTATCAGCTGATTTATCCTTCCCAGTACAATAAACACAAAAGTATAAAATCTCAGGTTATTGATTTGATTTTTTAGCACATATTTCATATATTTCAAGTAAGAACAACAACAAAGAAATCCCTTGCTAACTTCAGAGAGATACATTTCAAAACTCGGCATGCTTTATAAGTGTTACTGGTAACACTGACTGAGAAAAACTTGAACTTCTCTCTGATAAATATAAGTTAGGATGCAATCAGTAGAACAGTTATCAACAGCAAATGATTATGTAATCAAGAAGGGATCTGATGGGAGGAGTGAGAGACTGAGGGTAAAAGGATAAGAATGGGAATGAGAATTCATTTACAGTGACTTCATATGAGCAAATCCAACTAATATCCAGTTACAATGTACACTAGCTCCCCAAACTTCAATCTTACTAGAGTATAAAAAATTCCTAGTTTAGGTAAGTCCACCCTCCTGTTATTTTGAAGGTAGTGAGGGTGAAGAGCTGGAAATCACAACCTTAAAATCCTCCTCAGGATGCCAGCAAACACTCATTCCAGGAGAACCTAAAACAAAATTTGCCTTCTCATTTCCTTCCAAATCCCAGACCCTATAGCAAAAAGAAAAAAAAGAAACAGCAAAGTATTTAACTATTTATTGCCATTTGACTGCAAATATCTTAACTTTCAGTGCCTCAAGATGTTCACAAAGTGACCATATGAAATAAGTCTTTTTGCTAATGTATTTTCACATTAACTAGGCAGAGCCTCTGTGTAAAAGGGCAATATCCAAATAATGTGACAAGTTTAGTTGCCTAGACATGAAATCTAGATGACACAGTCCCACTTTTCTTTTTAAGTCAATACTACAGCCTTTGTACTATACCATAAATAACAGTGGTACAATACAGAGCAGGAAGGTCAGTGTTCCTCTGGCTGATATAAACAACCTAGAGAGAAATACCAAGCAACTTATATCATCCACATCACCACACAAAGGATAAGAATATGCACTAAACTGTTTTCCTGGTCTAATGTAGGAATTTCCACTTTTGTTCCCTGGTAAGACAAGATTGAATAATGGAAATGTAAGAAACTAAAAATGATGCTAAAGCAAATAAAAGTATCTATGGCACAGGTACCATTAGCCCACAAGGGGTCTTGGCAAGCTTTCAACAAATAAATCACATCCCAGTTTAATCCTCTCCTTTAGAAACACCTACAGTACACATCAAGCAGGTAAAGAATTTAAAAAAAAATCAACACTATTTCGTCAATATGGATTGAGAGGGCAGCATATGCTTGAAGATCAAACCTAGGTTAGGTGATGAGTTTTCTTTCATTTATAAAATGCAACAAAACCAAAACTAGAGACTATGTCACCTCACAGCCACTGTTCAACTGCCTCTTCTCCTACAAAATCAGTAGCTTAGTTGTAAGACAAAGATATCACAGCTGCAAACATCACTCTGAACCATGAGGCTGCATATTACTTATATGCATTTACACACCAAAAACATACATATATGTAGTATCCTTCCTTTCTGACATGCAAAACCTTAGGAACAGCCAAATTTTAAGTAGAGTTCTGCCCAGTCTTTTAAGTCAGATGAGTGGCTAGTCATGTTTACTCTAGAGGATTTTTGCTGACTTCCTCCAGACTTTTTTAGTTTATATCTCACCAGGGTGCTCAGAGGCTTATTTAAGAGATTTCAAAAAACTCTTAGATAATACATCATAAGTCTAGACAAAATATATGGGAATAAAGTAAATAGAGTTAATGAACAATGTTGTTTTCTTATGCCAAACCACAACACATCAAATATTTGTTCTCCCTGCAGAAAACACAAGGTCTCTAATCTTGAAGAATCGGCGTCCTTATTAAAAAAAGCCAAAACAAAAACCTGACAACTGTTTAAAAAATGAAATATCTACTTGATTAGGTAATTTAGAAACATACAATACTTTCTTCTACTGCCAAACATTTTGCCTTGTAGATTTGTCCAACGCAAATCAACACTTTCCATGTGTATTTACTGTGCAGGGAGAAAATTATGATATAACAGAAGACGGTGAATCATTTTGGCCAAAGGAGCATGCCATCATGTTTCCTTCCCTGAAGTGAGTGAGGTTATTAGGTGCTGACACAGAAATTTATGCTTTCTACCTCCCCAACTTTGTTATTTATAAAATGCCAAAATGTATCTTTCTTTTATAAGAACAGTAAAATAGTAACAAACAGTATAGGAGGGGAGGAAAGAAAGGATACATGTCCCTCTTCTAATTTCCTTTAGTTTTAGGGGGGGAAAAAAACCCACAAAACAAACCAAAACCCAAACAAACCAGGTAATATAAACAAAAATAGATCCTTGTCTGACTGCATCAAGTCACTGCTGGTATGGAAGCTTACAAATACATATGTGCTCAGTTAACTCTTTTCAATATTTCTTTGAGACTAACTCAAGTAAAAAATGTTCAAAACCCAAAAGTTTATCCACACTGAATTTCAGTTACTCAGTAATCACAATCAAATCAGCTACAGATGCTAAAAAACCCCCCCAGTTTTGTCCACATTCCTATCATGCAAATCAATCCAAAAAGACAGCATTGTGTCTTCCATTCAAAGCCCTTGAAACTTGACTAATACTACTGTGATTTTATATCTGGGTTTTTTTTTGCCAAATATCCTTATTTTTTTATAACCCTGCCATGTGTCACCTTACTACTCCTCTCCTCACCAACCATTGCTGTATAGGCTTGTTATTGGGCTTGTGGGGGTTTTGTTTTGGGTTGGGGTTTTTACATCCATTTCAAACACCTTTCACAATAAATTTCAAGGAGAAAACTTTGAATAACCGCAGTTGCAATAAAAGACAAAGTTTTAGTAATGGAAAGGCTTATAAATACTATATAATCTGCTCAGTAAATTAATTATTTTTTTAGTAACCAAGGACTGAGAAATAATATACTGCAATTGCCCAAAATATAAGCTAACACAGAATACAGATGGTTGCAAATGCCATTAAAGACATTTCTTGAGCTGTTGGTACATGTCTCTTGTCACATCCTATGATTAAACAAAAAAATGACAACTGTAGTTATTTCAAAGCACAAAGACATTAAAACTATGTTGGAACAACTGTATTCTATGTCACATGCATGAATATGGATAATGATACGCTGCATATGTCCAGTCATTTTATCACACAATGGACTTTTATTAAAGTTGGCAAAGTATTCATTAGAACATCTGAAAACCTGCCTGGCAGCAAGGGAGATTATTCTTACTTTATATTCTAACTTTCTGAATTCTGAACAATTCTAACTAGAGAGCAAAGCCAAATCATAACTGAATAAATATCATAATCTGCAGTAGTAAAAGAAGAAAACCATATTGCAACTTTAGGCATTTCTCAATTTCCCAGAAGATGGAAGTAAAAAAGAGAATTTTTTCAACATAAGATTTCCATCAATTTTATTGAGTGGAGGGGAGGCTAGAACAAACCTTGACATCTTATACCATGCCCAACCACAAGCCATGGATCAACTATACTTGACCCATTACTCACAGATCACTGTCTGACCTACTCCTAAAAATGCTCAACATGTGGATTTTTTGGTCTTGTTTTTTTACTCACTAATTTAAATACCCCTTGCTGATGTTTCTTTGTATTTCCATCAGACATATTCCATGTGTGAGGAAACTCCTATAACCTCTGAAAAACCTAGAGGACTATGGAGAAGGGAGAGATTCCTGTTACAACAAGGTGAAGAGCAAAGCTGTTTCTCACTGAACACAAGGAGTGAGGAGCGGAAGATCTCAGCAAAGGAAGTATCAGTTGTATCCTTTCAGGTAAAAAATGATAAAAAGATACTATAAGATCAGACCAGTTAATACCTGCACAGTGATTGTTAAGTATAACAGAAACACTTGCTTAATATTGTACTATGGCTGTAAAGTATAACAGAAATTATGTAAGACTACATTTGAGGGACATACAGGGATGCATACAAAAACTGTGCAAAGTCAAAGACTAGACTCCTAAAATAATCCAAGATTCTCCTTTATTTTCATCAATTATAATACATGACTAGCTTGATAACTGTAATCAGCATACCTCAGAAAGGATAGATATTTTGGCATGACATTTCTTACATGAAGAGACACTGGGAAATTCAATCACAAACATATGAAGACAGAACAGTATGAAATAAGATACCTTTAAAAAAAAAACCAACAGTTGAGTGCACTAGGAATGGGAAGATCCAAATAAAATATCATTCTGAAGGCTGGAATAAGTGTGAATGGCAACTTTTCAATATAGCCAAGATTTCAAATATTTATTGAATTAACAAGGTAAGACAAAAACACAACAAACACTGGCAACACTTTAAAGAACACAAGACAAAAAATACCCAACAAGAGCTACCACTGGCTTTCCTTCATATTATCTAGAGGAAGAACTACACAAAATAACTAAAACATAAGAACACCAAGTAAACACATACACTACAGATGAAAACCCCCTAAAACCAGATGAAACACTACAAGAAATTTTAAGACTCTAAGTTAATTTAGTTTCCAGTGATATCAAGCCTTTCTCCTGAATCTCTGTCCAGGGCGCAAAACCAACCTTGTGATAGACTGGCATTTGTGCAACAAAACTGAAGCTCCTTAGAGATCTCTGCTAAACTTACAACTGACTGAAAAGCAGGGAAGATCTAAACAGGCCTGTACATACTAAGAGATCATATGAAGTGTGACTCTAACAGAACAACATCAAACACTCAAAACTTCACGTTCTTGTACTAATTGTTCTAGGAGCTTCTTACAAAGCTGTTAGCAGATGATGTATCCTGAGAACAATTTCAGGATAGAAACTCAGTACAGACAGAAGAATTATTCCTCTTCTTACATTACTGCTGAAGCAAATTACACAGTAAGTAAGGAATGGTTTTGGTAAGTCCCAAGGAATGCATTTTCCATTAGTTTTGAAAGTGTAACCTTTAAATTCAATAAAATAAGGCTTCATGCTCCGCATGCATGAATGGAAAAAACAAGAACTCAAGTAGCCAAAAAAAATTCTACTTATTTCCCATGGCTTTTAACCAAAGACTTTATGGTTTTCTGCATAAAATGTCTCTAAGAGTTACTAAGTTGAAAATTTGATAGTATACATTAATTACATATTTTTTATTTCTTTTTAATTTAGTATCAACTAGACTACTGGTTTTAAACCAGTTCTCTTTTATCTCAGGAACACTGAGCATTTCCTAACAAACTAAAAAAAAACACTACACAACATCAAACAGCTCTCTGCTGAATAAGCCCAATAATACTTTAGATTTAATGATGCAATCAATAGTAGTTTAGATTTAATGATGCAATCAAGGATAGGAAATAAATTAGAACAAGCTACAAATAAGTCATTCTTTTCTACTACTGTTTCCTAATGATTTTGCTGGGAATATGGACAGGGCATCTACGGAAAATCTGCCTAGCAATCTAAGTAGTATTTCTGAGTTCTCTAGAGGTCTTAAAATCACAGGCCTAAAGCTGCTAAACTGATTTATATCAGTTGATTATCTACCTTTTACAAAATCTCATATACAGACAGCTACTCCCTTCTCTCTTAGCAGGCAGAAGATGGCTGAAGTGCAAAATGACTTTTCACCTCCCCCAGGTATTATCTGGTTCTATATACAGGAATTGATACGGTGGTTAACTGCAAAGAGCAAATATCTTACTCATCTAATTAAAGAAAAAACCTATAACAGTTCCATAACTGAGACAAGTTTTGAATAATAATCAGAGCTATTACAAAGAAAAGTCAAAGATAATGCTTTCTCAAGTCTCTTGCTGCTACTACAATGACTTGCAAAGCCTATGTAGCTGTCCTCCTGATCTTTTCAACTGCGAGCTGCACTGGAGAGTAAGAATAGCGGCTTTATAGATTCATGACCACTACTTGAAAAGGAGGATGCCCTAGGTACATTCTGACAAGGAAAAAATCTGTTCTGTGAAACTCTAACTAGAATTTTTCAAGGTATTTATCCATTTCCCTGTTACTTCCAGTTACAAATACTAAATGTATGGGTTTGAAACAGCTAAAATCATGGCACTGTGAGCTGCCAGTACCACTAAGTCAGTATGGTACTGTTCTTAGGCTATGTAACCCCACCTCCTAATTAGGTTAATAATTTTGGGTAAGTGGACAAGTTCATAAACATGCACTGATTTTCAACTTGATTTATCTGACAACAGAATGCACAGAGAGGGTCTGTACTGTTCAGTGCCAAGCTATGAATGTCTTTTATTCCTGTCCCAGCAGGGGAAATTATAGGGGAAATTCCAAGTCAGAACAGTTTTCTCCACATTGTATCTAGTTAGTTCAAAATATTGCTTTGAAAGAAAAAAACAACCCGCAAGTCACACCAAAAATCCAGTCCACAACCTAGTTAACAAGAGTAGTCCACTTGTTGTCTTGTTAGCGCACTTGTCTTCTTAGGGGACTAGTCTTGTTAGCAAGCTACAAGGGTCCACTAAAAATCAATAAACAAATGTTTATTGAAGCAAGCCTATAAAGCACACACACACACACACAGAAAAAGCCAAACACTACTATTTCAGTAAGTTTTTGAAAAAACACGTACCTGCAGGTGTGATCATCACTTACACTTGCAATCTCTTGACCATCTTTGGGAGCAAATACCAGATCATTAATGTAATCTAAGTGGCCATCAAATGTCTGTCAACCAGAAAAAAAGAAGTACTTTTACATTAGAGCTGATTGTTCCATCAATCCACAAAGTATTTCCGAGACCCACTCAAGGAAAGATGTATGACTGTTAAGATAAAGCTGTCATTTTACACTGAAGGTAAAAAGAGGTATATTTTCTGAATAAAAGCAAAACCCCAGTTTTAGTAAAAATTAGAGGTTACACAATTTTCACATATTTCAAAGGCTTTCCATTATCTTGGCCATATAAGCAAGACACTTTTTTTTCTTCAATACTATGATGCAGCTTGTACTTATCTAGAGACATCAGTTATCTTTGGAGGTTTACAGCATCCTCACCAACCTAAGTTAAAGAACTTACACACATACAGCATTATGCAAGCATGTAAAATTCATCTTATTTAGGGTCCACTCAAAGTTTAAAGTACATACAAATTCATTCACATGGGGCTAGGTATAAAGAAACCATCTCTGGTCTCATTAGAAAATCCGTAGCTAGTAAAGCTATCACTTTGCTCCAGCTGAGGATTTACATGTATTTTCTCTCATTAACTATATCTATGATAGAAATCTCAAAATATATGAAGTCAAGCAAATGTCCATGTGTAGGTGTTGTATCTGATACTGTTCCATTCTCTTCAGTCCCCCTGATTAAGTCTCAACACATAATTGCTCTTGCTTTGCCCAGCAAGGTACCATAAAAAGAAGATATTGCCCTCCAGACAACAGCATGGCATGGAGAGATTGCAGTGGAAAATAAGGTCAGATGAAAACAAGCAGTTCCACAGTCTTCTGACAGGAAAACACACTATCTGTTCTCTAAGTGTAGTTATTCTGAGGACAAATGCAGAACTGATTAAAAAATAAAATCTCAAGCATGCACAATAACTAAATCTCCATCTAAAAATTTTATGAATGCCTCATCAATTCAATATAGACATATTTTCAGCAGCAGCCAATTTATTTTTTCCAATAGCTCATAATTTTATTAAAACCTAGTGGATTACACTAGAATACCTTCTAAGATGATGCTAAATTATTTAGACAGAAATGCCAAGTCTTTTCAAAATTTTTAGCATTCTGAATTTCAAAAATCCTGCCTCATTCTACTTCCACAGTTCTGATGAAATATGCTTTTTATTAAACAAAATTTGAAGCAGGAGAAGGAAGCCACAATTCATTTCCAAATGCTAACCTCAGAAGAAGAAAAAGATTTCATGAAGATCCATCAGTCATATTTTACCTTTTGTTTGTTGTTCTGGGCTTGAGCCAAGGCATAAATTTTGGATTAGTTATGTTGACAAAGTAATGGAAAACTCAGTATGCTTCAAGTTCCTTCTTGTTAATTACATCAAGGCAGTTTTTCCAGTGGGGAAAACAGAGTAAGATTCCCCTGTCTATCCCTCCAGAAGCAATACATACTAACTGTTTACTACAAAAGACAAAATGTTCAGAGATTACATTTTGACTGTAATCACATACTTCCTTCAGCTTTCTTGGCACATTTTCTACTTCCCAAATCCCATGTGGAAAGTGTGCACCATACAATGGATCAAAGACTTCCATGTGTTCATTGTGAGTTCAACCTCAGGTTTATGAAATAGCTTTTAGGAGGTATCAGTTAACTGTTCCTAAGAAAGCACTGTATCAAACTTGACTGAAAGCCAGCTCAGCACAGCTCACTGTTTATGAGCATCTGAGATTTTGCAAATACTTTAAACCCGAGTTAGGTGTTAACTTTTTTTCTTGAGAAGTAGTATATAGTGTGATGATCATCCAGGTATAAGAATTTAAGATGATTACCCATACTTCATACTTTTTTGGTCATAAAAACCCCAGAAGATACCATTTTTACCATATAAACTCACTAGACCACATTCTTCCTTTTCACTATTAGGTTAAAAAAAAAAAAAAGAAATCTATATTTTTAGCTGTTTTCTGATTATTTTGAATGTTAGACCAAGCCTGAGCCAGTAACAACCTGGATTTTTTTACTTTTCCCTCAGTCTCAGTACATCCTTAACGAATTTCTTAGACTGTTAATTCCAGTGATAGAGCTGGCATAAACAAAGCTTTACTGTTAACTTCAAGCCAAGACTTTTCATTTGTATTGCATAAGCACTAAATATTTTTTAGTCTTCTAGTAGTGTCAAAAACATAGAAGTATCCATGATATATTCAGTTGACAAAAATCAAATTTATGATCCTTCTGTCTACATTAGGCACTGGAGGAACTTAATTCATATCAACTAAAGTTTAATAATTAAGATATTGTAGTTGCTTTTTTCCTTCTGAGGCAAAATAACTCCTGCACTTCTAGTACTTACAGTTGAGTCTGTTCAGCCTAAATACCACATTCTAATGTCCAACGTCTGTTGTCTTAATGCTCTGTGGTCTCTATATTCACTGCCTAGCATAAAAAAAATACTCTGATGTGTTAACACAATGAACACACTTTTGCAGTAGAAGTTTCTAACTGCAAGTCAGAGCATTTTCTGCAGAAAAGTCCTAAGGGTAGATGAATCAGTTCTCCAACAAATATTTTTGTATGAAGAAATAATTGCAACCTTAATGTGGCATTTCAAACTTATTTCTAGTCATCCAGTCAAAGCTACTGTGTAATAAATTCCCCTAAATTAGAAGGGGATGTTTTAAAGTCTCATTTGCACTGGTCAGATACCAGAAAAAAATCTTGTCAAAATTGGGAAAACAATAGCCCATCAGAGAAATTCTGTTCTGAAAAACACCACTCAGCAGATTGTGCTACTGAGTTATCCCCTTGGCTTGTCTGGTTGTAACACAGATCATGCACTGATAATAAGCTGGAAAGGAATCTTCTCATTGGGTATATTCAAAATTATTGTTATTTTAAAAGTGGGTTGTTTGTAATTTCCTTCTAATGCAGTAATTAACAGCTTAAGAGAATTCTTCATTAGAATAAACTTGGTTATTTAAACTTGTATGTTACAAGTTTAAGCTCAAGAATCATCAGAGCTGTGTTTGTGAGAAGCTACAATATCGATTATTTCTCTGGAAGCAATTAGTTCCCAATAAGCAAAATGGCAGATCCCATTGCTAAATCCCAGTGTTAAGTCTGGCCTGTATCCCACATCAATGTGGAGAGCCTGAAAGTTAGTGTCAACAAGCAGTCTGCTCTAGAAGGTATGGAAGAGTACCTTTTGCTACAGATCAGATGATGTAGGGACAGGAAAGCAGTTGATAATTACAGTTATTCATGCTTTAATGACAGAAACGTATATATAATAAAATAATTTTCCCTAGAGATGATGGATATAGGATCTGTTGTAGTTCAGTGCTCTATCTCACAGAAAGCAAAATGGGGCAGAAGGGCAGGTAAGGATTAGACTTCACTAAAGACTAACTTGTTTGTTTTTTTTTAAATCAGCTTAGCCATCCTTACCTTAAATTCATTCTTGTGCTGCAGGTCTGAAGTTAACAGCCTCAACTTCCTATCAGAAGCTGCAGTACAAAACCTGCACTCAACAGACAAAGAAAAGCCTTTCAGTCAATCACCATTGCAATAGCTGACTTCTGCTTTGGCCACAAGCAAACAGTAATCAGAACTTATCTATAAAACACTATATCAAGAATGGAAACAAACACAAAACTTACAAAGCTACATCTACATCAACTATCAATCACCTGAAATATCTCTCCTAACTGCCACTGAATCTTCCTTTTGAAGAAGTTCATTGACAGAGAACAAAACACCTCTCATTAACAGTGTGCTAAAATACCAAAACATCAACTCATAAACCAGTTTATAAAATATTTTAAGCAAAAGACTGTACAAAAATGCAGCAGTAAGAAAACATAATTTTGAAGAGGCTTACAAGCTATTGAGAACATTAACTCTTAAAGGCATGTTTTATGGTTAGCTATATAGATTCACTCTTCAAGGGGTCTCACAAATAACATCTGAGCTACTCCTAAACACAGCCCATTCTACACAGACCATTACAAATTGCATTTGTGAGAAGGTGACCAGCCTTGTGTATGAGGGAAAGGCTCTGGATGCTGTCTGCCTGGACTTTTGTAAAACCTTTGACACTGTCTCCCACAGCACTCTCTTAGATGGATGGCTGAGCCCAGACAGCTGTGGTGAATAGAGTTAAATCCATGCTAGTTCACTGGGACACAAGTAGTAGAACAACAACAAAACAACAGAAAAAACAAACAAATAAAAAAGAATGACTCTATGAATGAAAATGTTGTCCTTCTGAAGTGTTCAGAGACTCTGTTAGTGATTTCCAAAGAATTAGATTTCATCCATAAGCTTTAAACTTAGTCCAATATCAGGCAATAAGGAGAAACAGGTAAGAGACAAGGATTCATTGTACTTATTTAATATAAATACCTTATTTGGGGAGGTAAAGCATCAAGTCTAGTTTCTGGACTCCAGGCTATGGCATCAACTCGGATCCCATGATGAAATGTTCTTAGTGTCTTATATTGCAAGCCTTCCACTTCTGCATCCTCCTCCTATAGAGATATTGTAGTTAGCTAAGCCATAACATCTTGATGACATCTAAAAATTCAGGTCAAGATGAAATTGCAATGCTTTAAAAACTCCATGTATCTGGGATCTTGTTAGATTCTAACACCCTCAAAGTGAAAACCTGGAACATAAAGTATTTACTTAAGATGAAAGTTACAGAAAAATTATCTTGTACCACTGGCTATCAAAAGGTTAGTTTCTTTTCAAGGCCTACATCAGAAACAAGACTGAGGGCAAGACAGATGATAATAGTTTTTGTGATTAGCACTAGGTGCTTTTCAGAAAATCCAAACCAGTAAGTCTTTGGGGAATAAAGGTAATAAAAAGACCAGTTATGCTGTTATTTATATTAGTATGAAAATAATACTGTATAATACAGAAGTGAGTTGAAGAAAAAGAAGCTTAAAAATAGATTCCAAAGATAACAGATGTCTCCTATTGATTTTCAAGCACCTAGGCAAAGAAAACCCTCATTAAAAAAAAATCTTAAGAATAAAAGCATACAGTATAGAAATATACAGTACACAATACTTTACATTTTAAAACCTTTCATAATATGATGACTCTAGTTTCAAGGCAAGAAAACATTTTACTGTTTCCAACAGTCTGTGAGAGAGCTCCAATAAAAACAATTGAGAAAGCAAAACAAAAAGTAATTATTTCTACAGTCCTTCTTTAAAATAAACAGCTATAAAATTAACACAGGCACTTTACTTGTAAAGTTGAAAGTTGTAATCTTTGCTGTTTGACAGGCTAGACTTAGAGGATAATTTAATCTCAATAAATGCTCATACAACAAAACATAACTGTGCAAAAAAGCCAATTACCCTGTGATGATAAACAACATACAGCCAATATTAAGAAACATATTTCCAAAGGATAGCAATCACCAACATTAGCAACATATTTGGAGAAGGGAGTACTCTTCCAGCAGAGCACTCTTGTTTTGTTTGCAGCGATGGGATAAGGAGGGGTAATGTTTTTAAACTGGAAAAGGGTAGATCTAAATCAGATATTAGGATGAAATCCTTTACTGTGAAGAGTAGTGAGACACTAAAACAGGCTGCCTACATTAGTTGTGGATGCTCCCTCTTTGGAAGCATTCAGGGCCAGGTTTTGAGCAACCTGGTCTTGTGGAAGATGTCCTGGCCTGTGGCAGGGAGGTAGGGACTAAATGACCTTTAAGGTCTGTTCTAACCAAACTACTCTATGATTCTATTCAAAAGGTACTTTATATCAGAGGGATGCTAATATACACCAATTTGTATTTTATATATAAACTACTATATTTTTTTTTCTTTAAGAACTACTATCTTTGACTTGTTAATATAATGAACAAGTAAAATCCTCCCCTGATTAGGTAGGGGGGGAAATGGACAGAAATAGGAAAAGAACCAGGGTTACTGAGATCCTGGCAAAGTTCAGGAAGCAACTAATAAAATAAAAAAAATCCAAAACACAAACTAACCTGAAATCTGCATGTCCCAATAACCACACAATTATTGCCACCATATGCAATGAGGGAGCATGCATCTCCACTATCAAATGGATTGAACTTTACCACATGCACATAATCGTCACAATTCACAGTGTAAGAAGTGTTTCTAGCAGAATCTTGCTTCATTTTCTGTGAACTGAGTCAAGGTATCACAGAAGTGATGTCTTCTCCAGGATGAAAATCTACATTCCTACACAGAAAATTTTAGAAACCATGTATTACTCATCCACATGAAGAAAAAAATGTAAAAGGTACTTGTAGCACAACGAAATTTCCTGTAACACAATACAATCACAAAAGCTGCACTTAAGCTCATTATTCTTAGGTGCAGCATGTAGTTCAATCAATCAGAAGATTAATTAATTTAGCTAACATACATTCAAAACGTCTCTACAGACTTCAGCAATAACCACAGATTTGTACCAAGAAAGTATCTGTACACCAAAGTATCTGTGTACCAAAGAACTTGTACTTTATTGCATTCAACCCATTTTCAAGATAATCTGGTTCCTGTGCTACAATACAAGAGACTAAGATACACAGCTGATTTCAGAATCACTCCTTTTAGTGCCAGTACAGATTTGACACTAGCTTAAGCCTTTATGGAAAATCAAAGCTTCAGTTACACAACATGTGGAAAAACAGCCTTAAATCTCAGAACTTTGAGAGATTCTTGCTGTGTTAATGATCTGAAGGTCTCAGCATCCCTTGCTTAATATTTTCCTTGGGATCCATTCAGGATTTACATGGGCATCTCTGAGACACAAAGAAGCTCTGCATAGTGGTAATGCTTATTTATTAATGGATATAACAAGCTATCATCTTAACATAAACACACTAGCCATGTAACTTGTTCAGCTATGCTCCTAATGCCAAATGCAAGCTTTAACACCCTATATGTAGTTTTCTTTCTTTAAGGCTTCCCATAAACATAGGCCACCAGGCTAGCCTTAAATGAAAATACCAAGAATGCTATTAGCTTCGTTCCTTTAGGAAACACAACTCAGGCAACTGAGCCGTGTGGCTGCCTGTTACTTTCATTTCCCCTCCTTCTCCTCCTCGCTCCTTTTCCCCTTAAGGCCCCGCTGCCACTCCTGAGCAAGTCTGCCACAGGGACTACGGCGGTCCTCAGGCAAGGGCAAGGGCGAGAGCGAGGGCCCAGGCTCACCCCCACAGCGACTAGACCTTCCATGCTCCGAGTTTTCTCTTACCCCAGGACAGACTATCCCTTTACCCCTCCACCTGACACACACCTCCGCGTCTCCAAATCATGCACCGGCACCACCACCTCTCCCGCCAGGGCCCAGCACAGCCACCCAGGAAGAACAGCTCTCTGCTTCCGGGTCACGGTTCCAGCTCTTCAATTGGGCAGCTTCGGAGGTTCTCAATTTAAACTGGAGCTGAGGACAAGGAGCTGTTTTAACTATCTCGCTAGGAAAACGGCTCTTTTTTCTCTATCCTAGAGACAGCTCCGTTGGAGAAGCAGGAGCGCTTCCGGTCCCCCGTGGGTTTACAGGTTGTGGGCTCCCCGAGGAGAGGCAGAGCGGCGGCTTCGCGCTGTACCCGAGGCGGGAGAGCTGTGCCAGGTGGGCCCGTGGGGAGGGGGCGGAGGAGGCCCTAGCCCCAGCCGCGGCAGCGGAACGGGGGTGGCGGTGGCGCTAATGGTGATGTGGCTCTAAAGGTTTGGAGCTTGTGTTTCAAGGCTTGGTGGCTTGTTCGGGTTTTTTTGTCTGGCTGTTCGCCCCGAGTAGACAGGTCTTGTCCCCACGGAAAGCCCTGGGAGGTTGGGGGAGAGAGAAATGCCTTGGGAAAGGTTTTTATCTGCCTCCTACTTCCTCGCACCTGCCTACCTGTTTCATCTTTTCTGATCAACGTGTTTTGTTCGTCTCAACGTAATAAAGTAGATTGTCCTTCTCAAAAATTGGAGTTGCTTTTACAGTCATGCTTGTTACCTGCTACCTCCTCTTTTCCCTGTCCCTCTCCCACACTTCATCGTTTTTCCTGATTGTACCAATAGCTAAAATAACTGCTGTGGGCTTTGCCTTAGCTAGGTGGAATAAGGGGAAAGGTTGGTTTTGTGTTCTCAAAATAAATGTTATGGGTATTGGTCTTGTATTGTTACTACAGTTTCAGGGATTGTATTTCAGGGAACAAGAAAACAAAAACAATCCCTACAAAAAAACCTTTAAAAAGCCAATGTTTTTGAATAGCTTTGTGTGCCTGTGTCTTGACAAATGCAAAGGGTGAGAAAGACCAAAGCATGAAAGCAGTCAAATTCAAAGCTGATACTGAAATTCACTGCCAAAGGAAATAAGTGAGAGAATGACTTATGGAATGGGAAAACAAACCAAAATCCGAAGTAACAAAAGCATTTAGAGATGTCTTTGTTAGTGTTAAAAATATTAAAGCTCTCATTTCTATATTTAAAATATTCTGATAGCCATGGTCTGAATGTATAGTGAATGTGGATAGTACAGAAGACACTCTCTGGGGCATTCAGACTGTCTACTTTCAGAGATAAGACTGTTACATTTGTGATAATGTTTTGTTGCCGTAATGTAGGAGGAAAGTAAGAGACCTTCATGAAGATGCCACATGTAAGCATTTTTAATCTTTATCTTCACAGTTCTGTCCTCATGAAGTGCTAGACTTTTGTTTTTGTGGGAAGAGTTTATTCTAGGAACTTCTGCAAGAAGATACAATAGGATTTGCACTGCTTATTGGGAGATGAAGATGCATCTAGACCACTTGCATAATTTTATTCACTTTTATTTCTCTTAATTATTTCTGTCTTCTACTCTAGACAATGATTACTTTCCAGCAAAAAATTTTAAACTTGATCAAGTGCTTCCGAAGACAGTGGCCTTTATTTTCAAACTCTGAAAGGACTACTGTCTGTGGAGCAGACTGGATGCTGCTGGCATTACAATTGTCAATGGCTGAAGTCAATAAACAGGTTAGTGTTTTTTCAGTATGTTCTTGGTACTTACTACACCTCAAACTCTGTTTGCTTGCTGGACTTCTGCTTACGCACCTACTTGAAAAGGCTACTTTGGTTACTTCATTTTTGTTTTAACTGAGGCACAGATGCAATGAGGCACTGAAATTAGTATGGGCCAACACACAGTTGAATTAGGGCATAGAAAAAGAATCGCAAGATAGATGGGAGGATGGAAGTGCTCTAATTGTCTGAATTTTAATACTAAAATACTTTTCCTGGACATGTAACTTCTGTTTATTTCCATCAAGTGTTTTTTCTTCTACTCTAGATCAGAGTGGGAGAAGTATGGAAATGTTGCTATTGGATTTCAGACATTCTGAAGAGTCCAAGAAAACATAACATACTGCACTAGCAAGAAATAAAGATGCTTTATCTTACTTTGGGTTTATGCCTATGAAATACTATACTTGCAATGTCTATCATGGAATGAAAGTATGGAACTTCTTGAACTTCCTTAAGCTGTTAGCCAGTTGGCATATGCTTAGTGCAAAACACCACATTATTTGTTTTAATTAATTTTAAAACTAGAGACTCTTGACAACTTGACTGTATAAGTAATGGAATATGCTGTAACAGTGAGCACCTGATCATGAAGGTTAATATATGGAGTGCAATTTTGTTTGGATTTACAATACTTTTGCAGCACTAATATAAACTTAGCAATTCTCTGCATGTCCTTAATCTAGTGAGGAAAGGTTTTAATCTATTAGATACCATATTGAAGTTATACTTTAACTTGGTACTCCCGGAAGATTTTGTTTCAAAACAGAGTGAGGAAACAGCGTTCTTTTTTTTTCTCCAACCTACTGCTTTTTTGATCTGATTAAGTTATAGTATACACTGGACAGGAGTTATCTGCAGTTATTGACATGGCAAAGCAAGGCTTGCCACTCAGCTGCAGGACATTTGTGTCATGTTTCATGATGAATTATATGACCATAGAATATTGCACTTTTTTTTTTTCCTGCAATATACTGGGGTATGCCTTATATACCAGTGGTATGAACTCTTGTTTCTTTAGTGAAAACTGGAAAACTTGCTACAATTGCAAAATTATTTGTTGCATATATTCTGAAGTCTAATTAGAATAGAAGGACCTCAGCTGAAAAAGTTTAACAGCATGAAATAGGAACTGGGGTGGAAGAGCAGTGTGTGGATGAAAATTAGGAGTCTAACTGTGAAAGAGGAGGTTGGGGGTTGAACTAGATTTTGGAGATCTGGGATTCTGTGGTTCTGTGAGATAAGAGCAAACAGTGAGGAAGTCACAGCCTTCAGAGGAGAGAAGCAGCTGTGGTGGGGAAGTAGCACCAGGATCGGTGTTATGCTATAAGGTATCTAACAGGGAAAAAAGGGCACTTTTTTCCTTTTGGATGTGGGATATGTTTTTCCAGCTTACTACATGGAGCAAGGTAATAGAGTTAAATTTAGTGCCTTTGGGATGTAAATGCCTGCCCTGCTGAAAATTATTTCTGCAAATAAAGAACTTTATGTAAGCAGTAGCCAGTATGTCTTTTTTCGTGAGTAAACTTCAATATATATACCTGGTATTTTAAAGATCAGGAAAAAATAGTGCATATAACAAAACTATAAAGGCAAAGCACTGGAAGAACTTTAACTGTAAGTAAGATTTTGTTTACAATAAGTTAAATATTTAGATTATAATAGTTTTAAAATATATTTATATGTACAGCTTGTTTTAAAGTTGTAGGTAAAACTGTTGAATACAAAACTTCTTTGCCTTTTTTCTGTTAGCACCATGGAGATTTCACAGTATCACTTAGTGAGGTATTGGAAACTTGGAAATATTTCTTACATGAAAAACTAGGATTATCATATGACAACATGAAAGAACCTGAAAATTATGCTGATGTAAAAAAAGCCTATGATGCCTTCTTAGCAAGAACCAATATGTTAGATCTAATAGACATATGTCAGAAGTGCTCTGGTCTTGGACTTATATCTGAAGATGAAAGCATAGCCCCTGTAAGTATTTTTTTGTTTTGATCTCTGATATTGTTTTGACATGTTTTGATTCAAGCCATGGATTTATGACACTTCTCAATATGAACAGGCATTCTGAATTATTCACAAGTTACTTTGCTCTTCTACTGGAGAAGCTGATGAGTTTAAACTATTAAATCTTTTAAAGAGATCTTAAACTAAAAAAAAAAACAAACCCAAAACATTTCTTTGTTATCCTTACATTTCACTTCTTTACTAAAAGTGTTGTACTTTGAAAGACTAAAACCAAAAGTGGATTGCAAGGGCTGTGTTAACCTCAAACTGCCACCAAACTAATGGAGACATAGTTTCATCAGGTTTTAATACTATTTTTGCTTCCTGGTTATCCTTATACATAAGCTCCTTCTAATCTTTTTATTTAAAGGCTGAGCTGTTGGAATTTATTTCTGGGATAAATATACAAGAAAGCAATGCTTCTATTCTTTCTACTCCTCCTACACCACTTAACAGACAGGGCCAGGAGAATGTGAAGGTAAAAATTGTTTATTTTGTTACTTTCTTTGATTTTGACATGTTGATCCTGCTTGCTTTCATCAATACTTTCAGAATCCCCATACATAAAATAACATTTTGAAATTATGCAAGGTGAAATTCTTGCTCTTCCAAAAGTCTTATTAGTGCATATCAAGTAATTTTAAAAAAAAACCACCATAATTTAGCAGTGGAATGACCATTTTCTGTGATGCTTTCTTATACAGGTGACAACCCTGGCAAAGAAGTGTGTTTGTTCCTATTTAAGCCTGTTGGTGAATTCGAAGGATGATCTGGCACTTGCCCATATTCTAAATGTTCCTGACAGAGGACTTGGTAGAGAAGCCTTCACTAAGCTAAAACAAGCCTCACAGAAGAGAAATATGTCAGTTTTCCTGGTATGTGTCAAATGAAACTTGCTGTAGATCAGAGACAATGAAATAGATCTATAAGCATAAAATGTTGCTTTAATCCCATATGCAAAGCTGACATTTGCAAGCCGAGTCAAATACCACCATAAACATGGCTTCTAGGTTAAAAAGACACAACAGAGATTCTGTGTGAAGCTATGGGTGCTTGCTTGGCTATCTAAAGATGTACAGAAAACTAGTTGTGTGCATATGTACCCCTAGAGGTCTAAGCTGTGATATTGTAAAAGCAGACATTGAGACTTCCAATATTTCAGTCACTGTTTCAGATGCACAAAGTTCACCATCTTAAATGTGAATGTAAGTTATGCTTTTTATTACTGCTTTTAAAATTCTGCAATCTTGGTACATAGTGTGAAGTTATGTCATCAGTATGCATATCAAAGGAAGAGAAGAGGGCGTTAGACTAGACATTGCTGCTTACCAAATACCTCTAAAAGCAAGTGTGGTGGGTTGACCCTGGCTGGATGCCAGGTGCCCACCAGTGCTGTTATAGCACTTCCCTTCTCAACTGGACAGGAGAGAGAAAATAGAATGAATATCTCAGAGGTTGAGATAAGGACGGGGAGAGCTCATTCACCAGTTAGTGTCATAGGCAGAACAGAATTGAGTGGGGAAAAATGAATTCAGTTTTTCAGTTTCATATTTCTGACTATTTCTCCGACTAGATGGCAACATCTTTTATCCGAATGGTAGAGCTTGGAGGAAGAGGCTGTGCATCTTCATTATTTGATCCTTTAAGAGTTCATGTAAAGGGACTTTCTAACTTTGTTAATTTTATTGACAAGCTACAAGAAATTGTTGGTGAAGTCTTAAATCCAAGGTAATAGAATTTCTGTTATATTTTTGTCTTCTCGAGCACCTGTTTATTTCTTGTGCATGTGTCTTGAGGAGGGGGAATGAAATAATCTAATGTTATTTAATAATTCAGAGTAAATATTTACAACTTAAATCTTAGAAAATACAAACACTTGAAAAGCAACTGGGGTAAGCTTATAGGTTGGTTTTTTTTTTGAGGTTATTCTTTGGCAGAGTGGAAATTTAGTGAAACTATGATGATTCGATTCAAATATGGGACAAAGTGTAAGCAGATCTAATAGCAGGAGAAGTGGGAAGATAGAATCAACTTCAGTAGTTTCAAGATGTATTCACTGAGCAGAACAAACATTCCTACAACTCTCTGGTGTTTTGAAATAGTTCAAGTTTGCTTCTTCTCATTCTTCAGATGTCTAAGAGTAGAAGAACTCACTGATCTTTTAAGTGTCAGTAGCATTAACATTCTGGGAAGTTTGAGGAGGCTAGAAAACTTCTAACCCTAAAACTATTAATAGATTTTGTATGTGTGAGACTGGGACAATGTTTATTCAGTGCACAGAGAGCTAGTAAGTTCAACGTTTTCTGCCTGTTTCTTGACAAGAAACATCAATGTTTTATATGTCAGTGAAGTAGATGATTGTTGTACATCTGAGGATCTGGAAACTCTTTTCTGTTGGTATAAATGGAGAAATGCAGTACAATTCCATCATTCTGGAAATCCTTTTAGGTCAGAGAATAATACTTCTTATATCTGGAAAGAGCTTCATTATTCTGCTTCTGGAGTGACTGAGTTCATAAGCTATGCGAGACTTAACACTGAATGATAGAAAGACATTTGTCTTATTGGTTACTGCACTTGTTGATTCATGTAGATGTATGTGTGTCATATACATCTGTATACTTTTCAAGTGCACACTGGTTTTGTAGAGCAGCAAAGTTGGTAGATGGGCAGTGCATGTCCTTCCTGACTTCTGTGCGAGCTCTGCCCGCTAGGTGACACCATTGCACAGCTCACACGAGTAGCTGCTTCAATGTGAAGTTAGCTGTTTTGTTTCCTTCCACATGTCTGAGCTGAGTGCGATGCTTTGGAGTGAGTCTTCAGCTCCATGAGCAGTCTTCTACAGTCAATTATAGAAGTTATACAACTTGACTTGATCACGCACATGGATTAGTGCATTGAGCTTTCCTTTGACAGCAAGAAGGCTATTTCTTATTTGTTGCCTTTGTGAAGCTATGATTGCATCTGGAGATGCAGTAATGTTTTGGGAGGGAAAGCATATGAGACTGTCTGGTCTTGTACTGAATGTTTTGAGTTAATTGGTTAGTGTTCACACAGCCCTGGAGTTCTGTGTTCTAAAGTTGCTGGGAAGTTGTGTAAGCTTGTGCAAAACATTGTCTATAGGACTCCTTAAAATTAGGATTATAGAAGGATTGAGGTTGGAAGGAACATTAGGACATGTTTGGTCCAACATCCTGCTCAAAGCAGGGTCAATTTCAGAGTCAGCCTAGGTTAACTGGGGCTTTATCCAGTCAAGCCTTGTGCAGTCTCCAAGGATGGAGACTTTCAATCTTCCTCTTGGCAATCTGTTCCGCGGCTTGAGTGTCCTAATGGTGTAAAGTGGGGTTTTTTTTTTGTTTCCTTATGTCAGGTTGGGACTTCTTGTGTATCAACTTATGTCTGTTGTGTCTCTTCCTTCCACTAACTGCCTACATGAGGAGCTAGGCTCCATCTTCTTGCTTACCTCCTTGTAGGTACTGGAAAGCTGTTAAGTAGATCCCCTGAAGCTTTCTGTTCTCCAGACTGAACAAGCTGTTCCCTTAGCTGTGTCTCAGAGGGCATGCCTCCCTGACCATCTTGGCAGCCCACTGCTGAGCTTGCTCCAGTTTATCAGTGTCTTTCCTGGACTGGGGGGCCCAAAACTGGATGCAGTATCCTAAATTCAGTCCAACGAGTGCTGATTAGAGAGGGATAATCACATTCCTCAGACTACTGGCTACGCTACTGTTAATGCAGCCAAGGATACTTTTGGCCTTCTTTCCTGCCAAGGCACACTCCTGGCTCACAGTTAGCTTGCTGAACATGCACCAAGACTCCCAGGTTCTTTTACACAGAGCTGCTCCCCAGCCTGTATCATTACAAAGAGTTACCCATTTCCAAGACTTTACATGTCCTGTTGAATTTCATATGGTTCCTGTCAGCCATTTCCTCCTGTCTGTTTAGGTGTTTCTGCCTTATACAACTTTCTCACATGAGATTCTGTGCACCAGTTCAATGAATAAGCTGAAATCTAGTCTCCTAAATTCACAGTCTATATATACTCTGCTACTTGCTTTCCTCACCTCCCCTAGGATCTTGAACTCCACTACTTCATGATTGCTTTAGCCAAGGCAGCCATTGATGGTTTTTTTTTCCTCTACATCCTTGACCAACTCTTCCTTTTTAGTGGATAGCAAACCTAGCTGTGTGTAATCCCATGTGTCACCCATCCAAGATACCCGACACCCTCTAGAAATCTTGATTGCTTGCATCCCATCATCTTGCTTTCTCAGCAGATGCTGTGTTGGTGGTGGTAAGGTGCCCTGTAAGAACCAGGGTCTGTGATACAGAGCCTGCTGAGAGTTCCTTGTCTTCAACTGTGTTGTGTTGTCTATACTGAACTTGGACCCTGAATCACAAGCTCTGAAAGAGCTGCTTCTCTGTCCAGTAGAAAGCTTGGAAGAGATTAGTTTTTTTGCTCTGCTTTCATTGTGGCTTTAATAAACTACAAAATCTGGAAGGGCCTAAAGTAGGGTCTTCACCTAATATTTGCTTCTGTATGCTTTTAAAAATGAGAGTTAACAATGCTTGTGGCTATTGTTTGAGGTGGAAATTTTGAGTACTATGAATATTTTGATAGTTACTTTATTCTTTTACAGGTATATTTAAAATGTAGGTAAGTTCACTGATGCAGTTTGATTGTTGACATTTTGAAATCTAAATTGACATGAACTATTTTAAATGTGTGCATGTAACATAATTAGAAAAATCAATGGGCTTGTTCTAAAGAGAGACGTGCTGCTTTGTTAGGAACACTTTTATTTTTATTGTTTCTCAGATAAATTTTGTCCCATTCTCCTACCAAGGTAGGTAAAGCTCTAGTAGACCTCCTGCTTCTTGTCATTAGAGAACAGAATTAGATTACCACTCTGTAAGAGATAACTGTTCATTTCTTATCAAGTTCTAAACCAGCTTCATAAATCCACAATAAAGAAAAAGATTGTGATTCCCTTCCCACCCCGTAATCTCTAGATGTTCGTAATATGGTTTAAGGCATTTCTTTCCACTATGTGAGTTAAATAGCTATAGATTTGTCATCTATTTTGGTTTTTTTTTTACCTCTGGAGAAGTTGAAATGAATGAATAAAAATGTTGACCTTAGTATAATAGAATTTTGATATATTCCTTTCTGTTCTTGGAATGGGCTTCAGGAGTCTGTTCTGCTTTTTATCAGGTTTTGAATATTGTCCATATCCTCAACTCTTTATTTTTTTTCTTCTGTATGCTACTTCAGTCTTCTCCACAAAAATTGTATTTCCAGAAAATAATATGATGCAGAAAGACTTTTATTTAACTTTACACACTAAGGCCCCAGTTCTCTAAGAGCTCTTGGCAATGTCCTTTAGATTTTAGGTAAGCAGGGAAGCTTGTTTGTGATAATCTCAGTAGGAATGAAATAAGGCATTCAGTTAGTTTCTTATGAATTAGTTACCTCAACATAGACGAGATGGTTTAATAAGGAAAATGGGGTAGAAGTAGATAGGACTGGGACACAGATAATGTAAGGCAAAAGGGTTCAAGCAGGCACAAGATCTGAGAATGTTTTTAGTAGATGAAACCAGTGACAGAAGATTTATCAATGCCTAGTTAACAGGTAGAGTTTTACATTGCAATTATTGTGTGTTGGTTGTTTGTTTATTTTAACTCCTTTAGAAGCACTGATGCAAATAAGGCAGCATTAGTATGGGATTCATTTTATCTTCATGTAGACATCTGTTTTTCTCTGGCTACAAGACAGGTGAGATGAATCCTACCTGAAATGTATACTCCCCTTAGTACTTGTTCATGAGTCCTCCTTCAATGTGATTTAAAAGACCATGGCTGTGAGACTGAAGCACTTTATCCTGAAATATTTCATGTCAGCAGCCCATGATCTAAATAAAGTATCAGAGAAGGCTTGTTAGCTATTGTGCTGACTGGAAAGGGACAGGATCTCTCCAGTTCTCTATTGCTTTGGACAAATGGCATTGCTTTGTTTAATGTATCAAGTTAATTCTTGAATTCAATTAGATTTCTTGCTCCCCTTTCAGAGTTAAGAACTACTAAAATGCTTAGCTTCTGTTGCTGTAAAAATGATCTGAAGATAGTTAACTTTGCCCATGTAATTCCATATTGAAAACGAATCTTTGCTCTTCTAGCTGCATTTTTACCACATTTTGCTTTTAGGTTCATGCTTTCAGTTCATCTTTTTAAATCTTACTAATAATGAAATCCTACTAGTAGATCTGAAGTTGTTCAGGGAATTTATTTGATTGTTTCAAATAGAACTATTGTATATATTGTTGAATTAATTCATAGTTTTAGCTTGTAGTTTTGCAACTGCCAAACATGGTTAGGCAGGACTTTCTATAGAATGCTTTGAAATATTCATGAAGTAGCACAAATGAGATGAAGTCAATATTTTATAAATACATTCAAGACTAATAAAACAAACTTCACAGCATAACTTACTTGATTGTATCATATCCTAACCATACGAGGAAAGGCTGAGGGAACTGGGANGTATAAAATGGCATCAGGCTATGGCACAGTGTTTCTGTACTAATCCACACACATTAGATCAGCATTTTATATCTTGACCTGTTTATATAAATTCTAGTTGAATAAACTTTTCCTTTTCTTTTGCTCTACTTAGTACTGTGTATATCTGATGGGGAACGGGAACTCTTTCCTGGAAAACAAGAAGGAATATGGGAAGGAAAAGATTAAATGAACTCTACTTCTAATAGCAAATATCCTTAGTTGGCATTAGGTAGTAGAGGCAAAAAAAAATAAACATAGAAAATGGTGTGGGTTTTTTGTTTTGGTGTGTGGGGTTTGGTTTTTTTTTGTTTTCTGTGCAAAGCAACAAGGGAATAGAATCACAGAGTCAGTATGGTTGGAAAAGACCTCTGAGACTGAGTCGAACTGTCCACCCAACACCACCGTGTCCCCAAGTACCATATCTACACATTTTTTGAACACTTCCAGGGATGGTGATTCCACCACCTCCCTAAGCAGTTGGTTCCATTGCCTGATAACTCCCCTAGAGAAGAAATTCCTCCTATCATCTACTCTAAACCTCTCCACTGACATGACTTGAATCCATTTCCTCTATTCTGATCACTTGTTACTTGGGAGAAGAGATCAGTCCCCACCTTACTACAGTCTGCTCTCAGGTAGTTGAAGAGCATGAGGTCTCCCCTGAGCCTCCTTGTCTCCAGACTAAACAACTTTGTTGCACTTCTCTGGACATGCTCCAGCAGCTCAATGTCCTTTCTGCAGTGAGGGGCCCAAAACCAAGCACAGTATTTGAGGTGTGGCCTCACCAGTGCTGAAGTCTGTAGACTGAAAGGATGAACCTGGCTTTCAAAGAGAACTTCAGTCAATCCTTTCACCTGTTTATCTTGGAGTTCAAGGTTCAGTGTGGTATTTTTCTCATTTGAGGGTATTATTTTGGAAAGTGTCACTTTAGGGCTGAGGGAAATAAGAGTTTGGCAAGAAGCATCAGGAGACTTGGCCACAGTTCCTATATGCATCTCTGAGACAGAACTTTTCTTCAGTAGTGTTCTCTTCTTACCTCTTGACAGCTTGCACTGAATAATCCCCCCACACACC